>JBBPBX010027030.1:0-15460 GCA_038048925.1 Garcialebias charrua
TATCATTTAATAAAAATTCATGTGGTAAACATTCATGAAACATTTGATTCAGCACTAACATGCACACATGATGAAATTGATCACATTTGTAGTAAACATTTGATGTATTAACATATTTCATTAACAGGGATTAACGTGTCCAAATAAAAGTTGAATTAATTAATTTCAGGTAAGAAATAAACATGTAATGAAACAGATCCATTTTGAAGTAAACTTTTGATGTAATTAATTTCTAGTAACAACGTGATGAACATTGTGTGAGGTAATACCATCCATCCATCCATCCATTTTCTTCCGCTTATCCGGGGTCGGGTCGCGGGGGTAGCAGCCTAAGTAGGGAGGCCCAGACTTCCCTCTCCCCAGCCACTTGGAGCAGCTCCTCTGGGGGAATCCCAAGGCGTTCCCAGGCCAGCCGAGAAACATAGTCCCTCCAGCGCGTCCTGGGTCTTCCTCTGGGTCTCCTCCCGGTGGGACATGCCCGGAACACCTCACCAGGGAGGCGTCCAGGAGGCATCCTAACCAGATGCCCGAGCCACCTCAACTGGCTCCTCTCGATGTGGAGAAGCAGCGGCTCTACTCCGAGTCCCTCCCGGATGACTGAGCTTCTCACCCTATCTCTAAGGGAGAGTCCAGCCACCCTGCGGAGAAAACTCATTTCAGCCGCTTGTATCCGAGATCTTGTTCTTTCGGTCATAACCCAAAGCTCATGACCATAGATGAGGGTGGGAACGTAGATCGATCGGTAAATTGAGAGCTTTGCCTTTTGACTCAGCTCTCTCTTCACCACGACAGACCGGTACAGCGCCCGCTTCACTGCGGACGCTGCACCTATCCGCCTATCGATCTCACGCTCCAGTTTTCCCTCATTCGTGAACAAGATCCCGAGATACTTAAACTCCTCCACTTGGGTAAGGACCTCCTCCCCGACCCGGAGAGGGCATGCTACCCTTTTCCGGCTCAAGACCATGGCCTCGGATTTGGAGGAACTGATCCTCATCCCGGCCGCATCACATTCAGCTGCAAACCGCTCCAGCGAAAGCTGTAGATCACGAGCTGATGAAGCCAATAGGACCACATCATCTGCAAAAAACAGAGAAGCGATTCTAAGGCCACCAAAACGGATCCTCTCAACACCTTGGCTGCGCCTAGAAATTCTGTCCATAAAAGTTATGAACAGAATCGGTGACAAAGGGCAACCTTGGCGGAGTCCAACTCTCACCGGAAACGAGCCTGACTTACTGCCGGCAATGCGGACCAAGCTCTGACACCGGTCGTACAGGGACCTAACAGCCCATATCAATGGGCCTGGTACCCCATACTCCCGGAGTACCCCCCACAGAACCCCCCGAGGGACGCGGTCGAATGCCTTTTCCAAGTCCACAAAGCACATGTAAACTGGTTGGGCAAACTCCCACGCACCCTCCAGGACCCTGTTGAGGGTGTAGAGCTGGTCTAGTGTTCCACGACCAGGACGAAAACCACACTGCTCCTCCTGAATCCGAGGTTCGACTATCCGACGGACCCTCCTCTCCAGAACCCCTGAATAGACCTTACCAGGGAGGCTTAAGAGTGTGATCCCTCTATAGTTGGAACACACCCTACGGTCCCCCTTTTTGAATAGGGGAACCACCACCCCAGTCTGCCAATCCAAGGGAACTGCCCCCGATGTCCACGCGATATTGCAGAGTCGCGTAAGCCAACACAACCCCACAACATCCAGAGCCCTAAGGAACTCAGGACGAATCTCATCCACCCCCGGAGCCTTGCCACCGCGGAGCTTTTTAACCACCTCGGCGACCTCAGCACCAGAGATTGGAGAGCCCGACCCAAAGTCCCCAGGCTCCGCTTCCTCAGTGGAAGACGTGCCAGTAGGATTGAGGAGGTCTTCGAAGTATTCCGCCCACCGACTCACAACATCCCGAGTTGAGGTCAACAGCACGCCATCCCCACCATAAATGGTGTTGGTCGCGTACCGCTTTCCCCCCCTGAGACGCCGGATGGTGGACCAGAATCGCCTCGAAGCCGTACAGAAGTCATTCTCCATGGCCTCTCCGAACTCCTCCCACGCCCGAGTTTTTGCCTCAGCAACCACCCGAGCCGCATGCCGCTTGGACTGTCGGTACCTATCTGCTGCTTCCGGGGTCCCACAGGCCAAAAAGGCCCAATAGGACTCCTTCTTCAGCTTGACAGCATCCCTCACCGCCGGTGTCCACCACCGGGTTCGAGGGTTGCCACCACGACAGGCACCAACAACCTTGCGGCCACAACTCCGATAAGCTGCCTCGACAATAGAGGCGCGAAACATGGCCCACTCGGGCTCAATGTCCCCCGCCTCCCTCGGAACGTGTTCAAAGCTCTCCCGGAGGTGGGAGTTAAAGCTCCGTCTTACGGGAGACTCTGCCAGACGTTCCCAGCAGACCCTCACAATACGTTTGGGTCTGCCAGGTCTGACCGGCATCCTCCCCCACCATCGGAGCCAACTCACCACCAGGTAGTGGTCAGTTGACAGCTCCGCCCCTCTCTTCACCCGAGTGTCCAGGACATGCGGCCGCAGATCAGATGAGACGACAACAAAGTCGATCATTGAACTACGACCTAGGGTGTCCTGGTGCCAAGAGCACATATGGACACCCTTATGCCTGAACATGGTGTTCGTTATGGACAATCCATGACGAGCACAGAAGTCCAACAACAGAACACCACTCGGGTTCAGATCAGGGGGGCCGTTCCTCCCAACCACACCCCTCCAGGTCTCACTGTCATTGCCCACGTGAGCGTTGAAGTCCCCCAGCAGAACAAGGGAGTCCCCAGGAGGCGCACCCTCCAATACCCCCTCCAAGGACTCCAAAAAGGGTGGGTAATCTGCGCTGCCGTTCGGCGCATAGGCACAAACAACAGTCAGAGCCCGTCCCCCCACACGTAGGCGAAGGGAGGCTACCCTCTCGTTCACCGGGGTGAACCCCAACGTACAGGCACCAAGATGGGGGGCAACCAGTATGCCCACTCCTGCTCGGCGCCTCTCACCAGGGGCAACTCCAGAGTGGAAGAGTGTCCAACCCCTCTCAAGGAAACTGGTTCCAGAGCCATGCGTTGAGGTGAGTCCGACTATTTCTAGTCGGAACCTCTCAACCTCACACACTAGCTCAGGCTCCTTCCCCACCAGAGAGGTGACATTCCATGTCCCAATGGCCAGCTTCTGTAGCCGAGGATCAGACCGCCAGGGTCCCCGCCCTCGGCCACCACCCATTCCACAATGCACCCGACCCCTTTGGCCCCTCCCACAGGTGGTGAGCCTATGGGAAGGGGGACCCACGTCTCCTCTTCGGGCTGTGCCCGGCCGAGCTCCATGGGTGAAAGCCCGGCCACCAGGCGCTCGCCAACGTGCCCCTCCTCCGGGCCTGGCTCCATAGTGGGGCCCCGGTGACCCGTGTCCGGGCGAGGGAACATTGTGAGGTAATACATTTTATAGAAAAATTGCTACAAAAAAATGTGCAAATATAAGTCAACAGCATGTTTTACATAATTATGTCTCCATTGAAGCTGGAGTACGAGCTCTGAGAAATATCTTTAGGAAGCTCCGTGCTTTCTGTAGACGTCCAGCCATGTCTGTGTGGGTCCACACAAGGTCACAGTGGTTTGAATGTGCACCTGTGCAGAGTGTACACATGATGCTTCTTCAGGTGAACTTCCTTTCCTGCCTCCACAGCCGCTGGATGCTGCATGTCTTATATTTGTAAGAGAACTTCCTCCAGGCAGCAGCGATCACACTGTGAGTCCATCAGGAGATGCTCCAAGTTCAGGAGTTGGTGTTTATGATGAAACCACATGATTTAACTTTTAGATTGTTGTACTGCTAGCTGTATTTTTAATGCATCGCCCTCATGATTCATACTCCATTTTGTTTACACTGTGTGTAGACACACTGTTACTCAGCATGACCTACAGTGTTCTGGTGGCTCAGGGTCTGAGAGCAGAACCTGTGAACACACAATTAAAATGGTGAATGAAAAGACAGAAACAATCTATAATATATTTGTATATTAATACTTACTTCCGGCTCTTGGCGAAGCAGGTCGCTTCTCGTTCTGCTCCACTCCTCCCTAAGTTTTCCTCCTCCCTGCTTTTGCATTTTTGTCTCGTCTGCAACTCTTCAGTGCTCACTCAAAGCAATTTGAAATGGATTTAATTGCATGGGCTGTTTCCTTTATTGATAATTTCTTTTCCACGAAGCGCTCTGGACAAGGAGAGCCGGCGTGCCCCCTTGACACGCATGCAGTGGGCTACATTATGGACTCGTGGGGAGAATGGAAGTTAATGTGTCTGACCTTTCTTTCTGTCGAAGACGTGGAAGATTTGTGGATTATTGTAATATTGGTGGCAGCTGCTCTGCTTTTTGGCTTAGGCGGAGGTTTCTGCTACTGGAAGCTGAGGGAGACTGCCGCGGCGATCAACGCGCTGGCGAAACTTCCTGCTCAACAAGATTCTTTGATCCGGGCTGTGACCTCAATGACCCAGCTGTTGTTCGAGCTGAATCGCACGATGGGAGCAGTGGTGGACAGCCGCGGACCTGCAGTGCGTTTTGGGACTCGTTTACAGCCGACCGGGCTTCATCAGGGGACAGATGGGGATTTGTAGCTCGGAACCTCACATGATTCGGCGATTTGGACCTAGACAGCACCTGGACTTCAAGGCTGCAGTCAAAGTACACTGTAGCCTGCCCTGGAAAATAAATAAAGCAACTAATCTAATCGGGACTCAAAGCAACCTTGAAAAGAGGCTGACTGCAAAACTTCTCCTGGAGTCAAAAGCTGTTGAAAAACTGTCACTGTCCCCCCATCCCCTCCCAGAGGTCTCTGTGTGCATTCAGATGGAGCCGAGCTGAGGCCATCTGCAGACTGTGCTTATCTGAAATGATTAAGCTGGGTTTATACTAGCATCTCATGTCTTTTACCTCCCGCCGACATGCCTTTTACCTCCCGCTGAGTGAACCCAGTCACCGACCGCATGAGTGTTTATACTTGGCAAGACTTGGGGGGATAAATTATAATAAATTATAATAAATCCCTCCCTCTTCCCTCCCACTGCATTCCTGGATTTCATGAAAAAAATGAAAGGAGGCAGAAGAAAAAAATCTCATTATTTCTGCCCCTTCTTCAAACAAAATTAACAATCAATTCAAATAGCAATCACATATATAAAAAAATATAAGATATTAAATGATTTCTCACACAAAATAGGCTTTAGTTACAGTTTTGCACGCTGTACCCGTATAACCGTATTTAAAAAAAAAAAAAAAAACTCAACCATGTGAGATTCGAACTCACGTCCTTTGAGTGGGAGCGCAACGTCTTCACCACTAGACCAACACGGCTTGTTGTTTCACAGCGGAATTTGCTTTCTTTTAAAGGGTGCATAGAGGCGCGGCATGCTTTTGAGTGCGCGCGCGTAAATATATATATATATTTATATATATATATGTATTGGTGTGTGTGTGTGTGTGTGTGTGTGTGTGTGTGTGTGTGTGTGTGTGTGTGTGTGTGTGTGTGTGTGTGTGTTGGGTAGTGTGCTGAGGCGCACGGTACAGACAAGTTTCTCTTCAAATGTCTGTCAAAGCAAAAACAAAAAACGCCCACAAACTTTGAACCAATCACACGCTGCGAGCCGCATCGTCGGCATCGTCGAGTTCTGCTTGGGGGCCATGTTCACGACAGCTGTCGAACGGGGGATAGCAGCGGGAGTGCGACCAAAAGTTGCGCAATGTTTTCTCACTCAACGGGGGGTAAAAGACATCCGACGGGCCGTCGGCTCAAGTATAACTCAGCCTTTACTCACAGACTATCTCCCTGCTTGCCATCAAATGCAACATGTCTTTGTCTTTATCCGTGCTGAAGCTGGTAGAGTTTTTTTTTTACTTTATCATAGAATGTTCTAAGACAAAATGTGATAGATTCTTTTTTGAATACCAATGATTATCCGACTGTATGTTCCTTTTTTCCATATCTGATTGTTGGCGGCGCAATTTAATTATTGCTGCGGCTTTCCGTGCGTACGTCCCTCTTAGGATGGTGCGCGCGCCAATTGCAACACTTTGTACTTTGGTGCAAGTATGCCAATAAAGATATATTCTATTCTATTCTTCTTCTTCTTCTTCTTCTTCTTTCGGCTTTTCCCTTTTCAGGGGTCGCCACAGCGAGTCATCCTCCTCCACCTCACTCTGTCCTCTGCATCCTCTGTCCTCACTCCAACCACCTCCACGTCCTCCCTAACTGCATCCATATATCTCCTCTTTGGTCTCCCTCTTTGTCTTTTTCCTGGCAGCTGCATTTCTAACATCCTTCTACCAATATAACCACTGTCCCTCCTCTGGACATGTCCAAACCATCTCAGTCTGGCCTCCCTAACTTTATCTTCCAGTTTTTCTATTCTATTCTATTCTATATAAAGTAATTTAATCAAGATTTGAAGTCTACATGTTATTAGATAAGCTCAAGTCATTAAAAATAAGGTAATTTTCAACTTGGAGCTTTGTAAAGCAGTTAAAAAAACATACTTTAAAAATCAAGTGTTTAAAACTCATAGCATACAGAAGGTTGATTGATTCTGAAACAAATGTATATTAATAATTTATGTAAAATTAAGGAGCCAAGAACAACGTACCTTCAACATATTTATAATCCGGGGCTTTAAAAATGTCCAAATCGTCTACCCAGCCGTTCATAGATTGGACCAGCTCCCCCAATGACTTGTAATTCTTAAAATTATTTGTGGTGTAAACACTGACACAGACCAGGTCTGCTAAAATGACTGGGAATGTCAGTGGAGGCAAATATTACTCCGGGTCTCTGCTCCATTTATTTATTTATTTCAAACGGGCAACATTTCCAATTGTACCTTTTTTTTCCCCATATAGTTTTTTTAGTAATCTGGGAGAAGTTTACTACGATACAGTCCACTTTGTTTTGAGCGGCTTTTCAACATCGTGACGGAAGATACAGCGTGAAAACGATGGAAAATCGCCTAAGTTTATTTTATTTTTTCTAAGGACAGCCAAGATGGTGGTCGAGACAGGAACGCCCCGACATGCCCCCACCGCAGTGACGTGCGTTCCAAAGCTCTATACCGCGAGAATTGATCTAGAAAGATGCTATCTCCTCTGTGGTCCACACTGCTCTTACCCACCTGGAGCAGAAGGACTCTTACATCTGTCTGCTCTTTGTGGACTTCCCGTCTGCCTTCAACACCATGATCCCCCAAACCCAGATGGACAAACTAATCACACTAGGACTAAGCCCCTCCATTTGTAACTGGGTCCTAGACTTCTTAACAGACCACAGTTTTTGAGGATCCACGACTTCTCCTCTTCCACCATAACCCTCTGCACTGGCTCCCCACAGGGCTGTGTGTTGAGCTAGCCTGGCCCTCGCCCTCCTGCACAGCTCCGCTCAATTCTCATTTCCCTTTACTGCACAGTCTGGGACTTCTCCCATTAACAACGATTTCTCCGGTAGATTTTTGTTCGGACCAATCAGAGAACAGAAGGGGCGGAGTTTTTGGCCCCTAACCCACGCCCCCACCTGTCCCAGCGCAGCCAGCGAGCAGCCGCATGTTCTCATTCAAAGCGATGCAAAGCGATGCAGAACTGTTTTATATGTGACACAAATTTATTAATTTCCCCTTCTTAATCCCTTATCTGGAGTTTTCTTTTGTTTTTTTTCCCAAAAGTCAAGTAATCGCTCCCTCCTCCCTCCTCCTTCTCCTCCACCCTCCGTTGAGTGAAATGAACAAGGAGGAAATGGCTGAGGTTGTCACGAGAATTAAACTCGGGTTTTACGTTGCTGACCGAGTCCCATCAGATTTTCTGGTCTTTTGGTGAGCTGGACCAGCGATCCATGGTTTTATTTTATTAAAATGTTTTATTAACATATAAACACAGAATTTGCGCAGCGAGAGAAAAGCTGCAGGAGGCGGAGCAGTTGTCAGTCAAGTTCACCAGAGCACGGGGGGTGGCTCTGAGGGGAGGGAGCAGAATGCTTTCCCTGTTCAAAATATCCAATGGTTTTGTTCCTCAGCAGAGGCCACGCCTCCAGCAAGAATCGTTTCTCTATGGAAAAAGTCCAGACCCTTGTCTGAAGCGAAGTGAAGGACAGGGTCTGGTTTTAACCAGGCTAGTGTTGAGCCCTCTCCTGTTCACTCTGCTAATGTATGACGGCACACCTACCCATCCAGGCTGTCATACTGTAAAGTTTGCAAACAATATAGCAATGGTTGGGTGCATCCAAAACAATGATGATTCCAGTTACAGGCAGAGGTGGAACACTTGAAGAGCTGGTAATAATAATAATAATAATAATAATAATAATAATAATAATAATAATAATAATAATAATAATAATAATAATAATAATAATAATGAAGTTAATTCATAACGCACTTTTCATTAACGAAAATCTCAAAGTGCAAAATTACTGGTGCAGGAACTAATGAATATCTATCGGTAACCAGAATAATCATTGTGAAAATTACAATACTGAGAAAAAAAAATCATTGTAATGCCACTTGATTGTTGATACGTGCTCTTATTGCTGTTTTTCCTTTTCTTTTTATTGTTGGACCCAGTTGGGACCCTGTGTACATAGTTTTGTTCCACCTCATGTACCGCGTGATGTGAATGACAGAGACGTTGACCTTGAACAACCTCTGGAAACTGTTTATTGGGCATAATAAATGATGAGAGGGTTTATACAAAAACACTGTAGTGTCCATGTCAGTCGGGTTGCCAGATAACAAATAATTAACTATAGTAAACAGACATAATTTTGAACTAAATTGTCATATGTGCTGAGTAAAGATAAAAGAGGGGGTAAATATGACATTTTCAATTTATCTGGCAACCCTAATAAGCTGCATTAAGTGCACGCAAAATGTGCATGAAGGTTACATCCAAGCTGGTGAATACACTAATGTCTCTTTGGAGCCTGGATCAGAGTCAGAGAATCTTTATTGTCATTCGCACCACATGTGGTACATGTGATGAAACGAGATTATGTACACAGGGTCCAAGTTACATCCAACAATAAAATGTAAGAGACGAAGATTAAAAACATCTAAGATATGAACTAAGAAAAACATCAACTAGAAATACACTAAGCACTAACATAATAGAAAAACATTACGTTGAACAGCAGCACGAACATGAGTCTGTATGAGCAGATGGTCACAAATGAACACAGCAACATGAAACAGATCAGCAGCAACATGAAACAGATCAGCAGCAACATGAAACAGATCAGCAGCAACATGAAACAGATCAGCAGCAACATGAAACAGATCAGCAGCAACATGAAACAGATCAGCAGCAACATGAAACAGATCAGCAGCAACATGAAACAGATCAGCAGCAACATGAAACAGATCAGCAGCAACATGAAACAGATCAGCAGCAACATGAAACAGATCAGCAGCAACATGAAACAGATCAGCAGCAACATGAAACAGATCAGCAGCAACATGAAACAGATCAGCAGCAACATGAAACAGATCAGCAGCAACATGAAACAGATCAGCAGCAACATGAAACAGATCAGCAGCAACATGAAACAGATCAGCAGCAACATGAAACAGATCAGCAGCAACATGAAACAGATCAGCAGCAACATGAAACAGATCAGCAGCAACATGAAACAGATCAGCAGCAACATGAAACAGATCAGCAGCAACATGAAACAGATCAGCAGCAACATGAAACAGATCAGCAGCAACATGAAACAGATCAGCAGCAACATGAAACAGATCAGCAGCAACATGAAACAGATCAGCAGCAACATGAAACAGATCAGCAGCAACATGAAACAGATCAGCAGCAACATGAAACAGATCAGCAGCAACATGAAACAGATCAGCAGCAACATGAAACAGATCAGCAGCAACATGAAACAGATCAGCAGCAACATGAAACAGATCAGCAGCAACATGAAACAGATCAGCAGCAACATGAAACAGATCAGCAGCAACATGAAACAGATCAGCAGCAACATGAAACAGATCAGCAGCAACATGAAACAGATCAGCAGCAACATGAAACAGATCAGCAGCAACATGAAACAGATCAGCAGCAACATGAAACAGATCAGCAGCAACATGAAACAGATCAGCAGCAACATGAAACAGATCAGCAGCAACATGAAACAGATCAGCAGCAACATGAAACAGATCAGCAGCAACATGAAACAGATCAGCAGCAACATGAAACAGATCAGCAGCAACATGAAACAGATCAGCAGCAACATGAAACAGATCAGCAGCAACATGAAACAGATCAGCAGCAACATGAAACAGATCAGCAGCAACATGAAACAGATCAGCAGCAACATGAAACAGATCAGCAGCAACATGAAACAGATCAGCAGCAACATGAAACAGATCAGCAGCAACATGAAACAGATCAGCAGCAACATGAAACAGATCAGCAGCAACATGAAACAGATCAGCAGCAACATGAAACAGATCAGCAGCAACATGAAACAGATCAGCAGCAACATGAAACAGATCAGCAGCAACATGAAACAGATCAGCAGCAACATGAAACAGATCAGCAGCAACATGAAACAGATCAGCAGCAACATGAAACAGATCAGCAGCAACATGAAACAGATCAGCAGCAACATGAAACAGATCAGCAGCAACATGAAACAGATCAGCAGCAACATGAAACAGATCAGCAGCAACATGAAACAGATCAGCAGCAACATGAAACAGATCAGCAGCAACATGAAACAGATCAGCAGCAACATGAAACAGATCAGCAGCAACATGAAACAGATCAGCAGCAACATGAAACAGATCAGCAGCAACATGAAACAGATCAGCAGCAACATGAAACAGATCAGCAGCAACATGAAACAGATCAGCAGCAACATGAAACAGATCAGCAGCAACATGAAACAGATCAGCAGCAACATGAAACAGATCAGCAGCAACATGAAACAGATCAGCAGCAACATGAAACAGATCAGCAGCAACATGAAACAGATCAGCAGCAACATGAAACAGATCAGCAGCAACATGAAACAGATCAGCAGCAACATGAAACAGATCAGCAGCAACATGAAACAGATCAGCAGCAACATGAAACAGATCAGCAGCAACATGAAACAGATCAGCAGCAACATGAAACAGATCAGCAGCAACATGAAACAGATCAGCAGCAACATGAAACAGATCAGCAGCAACATGAAACAGATCAGCAGCAACATGAAACAGATCAGCAGCAACATGAAACAGATCAGCAGCAACATGAAACAGATCAGCAGCAACATGAAACAGATCAGCAGCAACATGAAACAGATCAGCAGCAACATGAAACAGATCAGCAGCAACATGAAACAGATCAGCAGCAACATGAAACAGATCAGCAGCAACATGAAACAGATCAGCAGCAACATGAAACAGATCAGCAGCAACATGAAACAGATCAGCAGCAACATGAAACAGATCAGCAGCAACATGAAACAGATCAGCAGCAACATGAAACAGATCAGCAGCAACATGAAACAGATCAGCAGCAACATGAAACAGATCAGCAGCAACATGAAACAGATCAGCAGCAACATGAAACAGATCAGCAGCAACATGAAACAGATCAGCAGCAACATGAAACAGATCAGCAGCAACATGAAACAGATCAGCAGCAACATGAAACAGATCAGCAGCAACATGAAACAGATCAGCAGCAACATGAAACAGATCAGCAGCAACATGAAACAGATCAGCAGCAACATGAAACAGATCAGCAGCAACATGAAACAGATCAGCAGCAACATGAAACAGATCAGCAGCAACATGAAACAGATCAGCAGCAACATGAAACAGATCAGCAGCAACATGAAACAGATCAGCAGCAACATGAAACAGATCAGCAGCAACATGAAACAGATCAGCAGCAACATGAAACAGATCAGCAGCAACATGAAACAGATCAGCAGCAACATGAAACAGATCAGCAGCAACATGAAACAGATCAGCAGCAACATGAAACAGATCAGCAGCAACATGAAACAGATCAGCAGCAACATGAAACAGATCAGCAGCAACATGAAACAGATCAGCAGCAACATGAAACAGATCAGCAGCAACATGAAACAGATCAGCAGCAACATGAAACAGATCAGCAGCAACATGAAACAGATCAGCAGCAACATGAAACAGATCAGCAGCAACATGAAACAGATCAGCAGCAACATGAAACAGATCAGCAGCAACATGAAACAGATCAGCAGCAACATGATGTGATTTTTTTCACATTGATTATCCTGGTTAGATATTCATGAGTCTGACAGCCTCAGGGTAGAAGCTGTTCCTCAGTCTAGTGGTTCTACATTTGATGCTCCTCAACCTCCGTCCTGAGGGGAGTGGGACAAAGAGTGAGTGTGCTGGATGAGTGAGGTCTTTCATGATACAGGTGGCTCTTTTCCTGCATCTGGAGGTGTAAATGTCTGTGATGGTGGGGAGACTGACTCCAACATCTTCTGTGCAGCCTTCACCACTCTCTGCAGAGCTTTCCTCTCTTCAACTGTGCAGCCTCCATGCCACACGTTGATGCTGGAGCACAGGATGCTCTCCACTGCACACCTGTAGAAGGAGGTGAGGACTGGGCTGCTCAGACCAGCTCGTCTCAGCCGTCTGAGGAAGTAGAGTCTCTGATGACCTTTCTTGATCAGGCTGGTGGTGTTGTTGCTCCAGCTGAGGTTATCATTCATGTGTACACCCAAGTATTTGTAGCTGGAGACCACTTCCACTGCAGATCCTCTTATGTTCAGTGGGGTGTGGGTTTGTTTGTTCCTTCTGAAGTCCACAATCATCTCCTTTGTCTTCTTCACATTCATGTGAAGGTTATTCTCTTTGCACCAGCTCTCCAGATGTTCCACCTCCTGTCTGTAGCTGGACTCATCATTGTTTGTGATGCATCCCACCACCGCTGTATCATCTGCAAACTTAACAATATGACAGCCTGGAAGTGTGGCTGTACAATCATATGTGAGCAGAGTGAACAGAAGAGGGCTCAGCACACATCCTTGAGGAGAGCCAGTGCTGAGGGTTATGGTGGAGGAGGAGAAGTTGTGGATCTTCACTGACTGTGGTCTGTTTGTTAAGAAGTCTAGTATCCAGTTACAGATGGAGGGGCTTAGTCCAAGTGTAGATAGTTTGTCTATCAGAGTTTGGGGGATCATGTGTTGAAGCAGATGTGAAGTCCACAAAGAGCAGACGGACATATGAGTCCTTCTGATCCAGGTGGGTGAGAGCAGTGTGGACCAGAGCCATATAAAGTGAGAGTTGCGACACTCCCATAGAGTTCCATTGTAAGAATGGAATGCGGAAGTCACGTGGGTCATGGAGGGGGCGATTTGTTCCATGGCTCTGGTTAAAGTCTGAAGCTGCCTGCAGTAGCGCTCCGTCGCCGCCAGAGGGCGCAGCTCCACAAGGTTTCCATAGCCGTTGTTTGGAACGATTGACTGCCTGTCGGCGACATCAAAGAGTGTCGGAACTCTCTATATATATGGCTCTGGTGTGGACCACAGAGGAGATGGCGTCCTCTGTTGATCGGTTCTCCTGTTCAGTGGCGGTCCGTCCTATGTGCGAACAGTGCGACCGCACAGGGCGGCATCCAGCAGGGGGCGGCATAAGAGGAGACACGCTCCTCTTTTTTTTCTTTTTTTTTTCTTTTACAACTTTTTTTTTAACAACATAACACAGAACTCCACTACCGCACTGCTCCTGGGCCGGCCACCCCGCCCTTCATTTATTCACATGTCATCAGTTTAATCACAGCAGCAGCTGCAGGGATGCACCGTGCACCTCCTCCACTTTCACTTTCGTTTGTGTTACGTGCCCGGAGGTGACACTACGTGCGGTCAGTGGAAAGATGGAAGGGAAGAAAAGGAGGGTGGTACAGAGTGAGAAGAGAAGGATTAAAAAGAGAAAGATTCTCGAAACAGACACAGCTAAATGTGCAAACATTGACACGTTTCACTCAAACAGCTGCAGTTTCTAAACGAGACAGATCAAACAGGTGAGACATGATGATGTTGAACTTTGCTGCAAACCACCGTTCAAGTTAATTATCAAGTCAATGAATTTTGTGTTGTGTGGCATTGTGACATAACATACTGTTATATCATTTAAATAATATTATACGAGTCTGGTGAAGACCTGCTCTATATGAAAAGAGCCCTGATATGTTAGACGATTCAACTCTTTAATGAAACTGGCCTAAATTGATCATAATGGTTTGTAAAAAGGGGACATGTATGAAGTATGAACTGTGTGTGAACAAACAAGCATTATAGTTCCAATATAAACACTTTCTAAACTATATCGTGACTTGTTATATTGTTACAATTAAAAGTAAGATAATAAATACATAAGGCAATGAAAGAAAATAGTATGAAAGTAATATGAAATAAGCCTGCCTATTTTACCACTGAAAATATATTAATTGGTTAAGTCAAAATGTGTTTTCCATATCAAATGTACTACGGTTAATCTTTACAGATAATTGTTCTGATGCAGGCTCAGTAAATGCAGTCCTCTGGACAGATTCTTCTTTGTATCAAAAAGACTTCTTCAGTCTGAGGAGCTGTGACAAACTCAGTCATCTTTCCTCCTTGATGGAGAGGAACGATGGTTTGAGAGAGGAGTAAAGGAGGCCATCTTTGTGAAAAGAAACGTCCATCATTAAACAGAGGTGGAGGCCTCTGTGTTCAACTGTCCCCCTCTCACAATGCTGTTACTGTATTGCTAGTATCTTACTGTTCATATAAAATATTTGATAATGTTCTTATAGAAACAATTCTTGAATAATGTTCATAATGTGTTAATGCTACATGTTTGTCTCAGGCTACTTCTTGTTCTGCCATTAAAGCTGGGGTATGTAAGATTGTAATGTAGTCTGTAACTTTTCAAACAATATATATTTTAACATATTTCTTCACTCTGTCACTAGATTGATGTTAGAGAGGTAATCTCTGAAAAAACAAAAAAAAAATATTGTCCCCTTGCTTCTCCAGGTGGTAAATAAGCATTTCTAAAAAGAAAAAGTGACCCGCCATTTTCCAGCCAATAAAAACAAAGTTTGTAACCAGCCAATAAAAACCGAGCTTGAATTTGAATCAGCCAATAAAAACAGAGCTTGAATTCAAATTTCAACAGACCACAAGGGGGCAGAGCCATATATGGCTCTGAGGGGGAGGGATCAGAATGCTTTGCTTGTTGCAATTTTTTCTAAGTGCTGCTGTTCTACAGAAACTGCAGACTGAACCTTTAACTCTAAAATACTTATTGAATAGTTTATATATTTAGGTAAAACTAGATGTTGAACAACCCATTAAAATACACCAGAATGCAGGAAATGGCATCTATTTTATTCTGGGAAAGGACCACCCACTGGCAACCTAGCGCGCGCAGG
>JBBPBX010027030.1:18106-28720 GCA_038048925.1 Garcialebias charrua
AGGAACATGTCTGTTTTGATTTATGCCAAGAATTTAGCAGATGTAAAGCTATTTAATATTTAATTTAATTCATTTATTCATTCATTTAAAAGAGACGAAATAAAACAAATTAATCAAAAAGAAAACAATGAATGAAAAGAGTGCAGAAAGAAGAAAAAAAATCTTATATCACCCCCTTATAATAAACATTGAACCAGTCCGGCCCTTGGCTTGTAGCAAATTTGTTTTTTTGGCCCTCGGTGCATTTGACTTTGACACCCCTGCCTTAACACATTGGACAGTAAAAGTTATCAAAAGCTTGCGTTTCCGTTTATGCTAAAGGGGCGTGGCCAGGCCTCAAACGTGCGTGTCACGCCATGAATTTCAAACCGCTAAAACTTTCACATTGAAAGACCTAAATGCACCAAACCTGGCATGAGTCATCCCTGTTGGATGCCTGACGAACCTCTGCGGTCATGTTGTGACGTTATCAAAGCCCAGCCCCCTCAGAACAGGAAGTCACTTTTTTTTCTTGGAAGGCTCCCTATCTGACACCCTTGAACTAATCAGGATGATCCTGTGTTAGAAGACGTATAACAAGTTGGTCTGACTTGCATTAAAGCGCAAACTGTTATCGCTGGAGTATATGGGCGTGGCGGCGTGACGATCTCAGAAATGACGCCATCGCCAATAGTTTGGCTCTAAATTCCACAGATTATTCATTCATTCAACCTTTATTTAGTCAGGTAAATCTCATTGAGCCTCGAGGGCTCATTTACAAAAGTGACCTGCTACAAACTAAAGAATGATGAACAGCAATGGTAGAATTTCCTTAAACAACAAAAAAAAAAAAAAAAAACGTAGGAGAGAAATAGAAAGTGAAATGCAAAGTATCAAAACTAGCAAAACACCACAAGGTAGATGTACAAAATCAAAAACAGGAACATATCTGCAATGGTTTTTGCCAGGTTTCCAAAAGATTTTTAAAACCATTTAGGGAGGTCAGGGCCGAGAGCTTCAAATCTTTTTGTAAGATATTCCAGGAAGCAGGAGCAGAGTAGGAGAAGGCCCTTTTTCCAAGTTCAGTCCTCACTGACGGAACACTGCAGGTGATGATGTCCTGAGAGCGCACACTGTAGCTGCACTCACGTAAAGACATGTAGGAGGAGATGTATGAGGGCAGCAGACCGAGAAGTGATTTAAAGATGAAAATGTACCAGTGGAAAAGTCTGCGTGAGGTTAATGATGTCCAGTTAACCAGTGAATACAGGGTGCAGTGGTGGGTACGATAATCACAGCCAGTTATGAATCTTAGAGCACCATGGTAGACAACATCCAACATCCGCAGGGTGCTTGTAGGAGCATTCATGTAGAGAATGTCACCGTAATCAATGGAGGGGAGGAAAGTCACAGATACAAGGCGTTTCCTAACATTCAGTGTTAGACATGATCTGTTTCTGAAAAAGAAACCCAGTTTAACTTTCAGTTTCTTTACTAGGTTTTCCACATGGAGTTTAAAAGAGAGCTGTGAATCAACCAGTATACCCAAATATTTATAGGAATCAACAAACTCAATTGGGACACCATTTGAGGATAAAATCAGAGGAAGATCTGCTGGGACCGACTTCCTACTTGAAAAAAACATCCCTTTTGTTTTTTCAGCATTTAGTACAAGTTTGAGACGGAACAAATCTGACTGGATGATGTCAAAAGCGGATTGCAAAAACTGGAAAGCCTTAGCAACTGTTTTAGCTTGACAGTAAACAACTGTGTCATCAGCATAGAAATGTAAGGATGCATCAGGGATGCTCTGACCTACATGAGCTATGTAAATTGTAAAGAGGGTTGGTCCTAAGACTGAGCCTTGTGGTACACCATTTTTAACCGTTAAATAACTGGAAGAAGTACCATTGTGCTGAACACATTGCTTCCGATTGGACAGATAATTAGAAAACCAACCAATGGTGTGATCAGAGAACCCAATTTCTGAGAGCTTATGACACAAGATGTTATGATCCACTGTGTCAAAAGCTTTAGACAGATCTAAGAAAAGTGCAGCACAATAATTCTTAGCATCCAATGCTTCAACAACGTCATTAAGAACCTTCAAAGAAGCAGTCGTTGTGCTGTGTTTTTTCCTGAAACCAGATTGATGGAGAGGTAAGATGTTAAATGAGTCCAAATAATTTTTGATCTGAGAGTTTATCAAATTTTCTAGAACCTTGGCTAAAATGCAGAGTTTAGAGATTGGTCGATAGTTGTTCAGTGCGGTGGGGTCACCTCCCTTCAGCAAAGGAAGAACAAAGGCTGTTTTCCAAGCATCCGGAATGGAATTTTGGCTTATGGACAGATTAAAGATGTGGGTCATGATATGAGCAGCCAGCCTTAAGAAATAAGGTGGAAGTTCATCTGGACCAGCAGATTTTTTAGGATCAAGATCATTTAGCAATTTATTTACCTCACTGACTGAGAACGGAGAAAATGAGAAGATGTGATTAACTGAGGAGGGATTTGATTTGTAGAAGTTTGGTTATTAGATGGAGTGGATGATTTTCCATTTATAAATGTGTCAAATAATGAACTAGAAGCAACAAAATGTTTGTTGAAACAGTTTAGGATCTTGTGCTTATTTGACACAGGAACAGAGTCAACAAGAAGTTGTGATGGAAGGTCAGATGATTGGGGGATGCCTGAGAGAGATTTGATGGTTTTCCAGAATTTTTTAGGATCGTTTAGATTTTTGGAGGTCTGAGATAAGAAGTAATTACGCTTTGCGGCTTTGATGGCAGTTGTGCATTTATTCCTCAGCTGCCGAAAATTCATCCAATCAGTGTCTGAGTGCGATTTTCTTGCTGCGGCCCAGAGATGATCTCTCCTATGCAGAAGGTCAGCTAGTTCAGGAGTAAACCAGGGGCTGTCACGGCTCTTTATCCTGAACTTCCGGAAAGGGGCGTGTTTATTTACAAAGTAAACGAAACTGTCATGGGGCGGCCGTGGCGTAGTGGTAATGGCAGTCGTCCCCCGATCGGAAGGTTGGCGGTTCGAATCCAGGTTCCCCACACCATGTGTCCTTGGGCAAGACACTTAACCCCGAGTTGCTCCCGGTAGGACTGGAAAGCACCTTGCATGGTAGTCTGCCGCTACCGGTGTATGAATGTGTGTAGCATTCAATGTGTGTAGCACTTTGAGATTTTCACTAATGAAAAGTGCGTTATAAATTGAATTCATTATTATTATTATTATTATTGTCATGAAATTAATTCCAAGCGGTGTTCACGTCGTTGATTAATAGAATACGTTGCCAATCAAAGTGGGATAGATCCCAGAGGAATGACTGTTCACAGAAATGTTTCAAATCCCTTTTTTGAACTATTCTGGGCTTAGCAGGTGGAAGTTTAGTAGATCTAAGAGTTGCTATTATGGAATGATCACTCAAAATGTTAGCAAATACACCTGTACCAGGAAATTTGTGAGGTGCATTTGTGAAAAACAGATCTAAGGTGGAAGATTTTTCAGGACATTTTTTGTTTGGTCTGGTGGGAGAATCAATAAGTTGTGTTAGATTGAGAGAAAGACAACATTCCTTGAATTTATCACAGAGGGGGGTCGACTTATTCCAATCAATGTTGAAATCTCCTGCCATAACAATCTCATTGTGTTTTAAGTTACCTATGAATTCAGTCAGGGAGTACAGAGCCTCAGGTGTTGCGGAGGGGGGACGATAACAACCTACAACAGTTAAGATCTGACCTCCCTTCAAACTGATGTTCACAGCTAAAGCCTCAAACTGGTTTGCGATTGTTTTTTTAGACGCAATCTTGGCAGCCAAGGAGTCTCTGATGTAAATAGCGACTCCACCTCCCCTTTTATTACGATCACAACGATAGATCTTGAATTCATTGATTACCAGATCATTTTTCAGAACAGATTTCTTGAGCCAAGTTTCAGAGATAAGTATCACATCTGCCCCAGAAGAACTGATTAGGATTTTCAATTCATCTAGTTTTTTAAGGAGGCTACGAGCGTTTACATGCAGGAAGCGGAGACCTGAAATACGTTTAAACTCATTAGGTGTACTGTAGTTAATGGAGGGACCTGGGTTGGGCTGGGTTGGGCTGAAGATTAGAACCGAAGTGCACCAAAATCACTACGATCGATCATTATCCACCACTTCAACAGGCTTCCATGATAAGTGGCCACAGCGCCCCCTATATTAATACTACAGTTATATCTCAGTGATACATCATCCGATCTGCACGAGATTTATTGTGCTTCATCAGTGAGCACATCTACACACATTGATATTGTGGGTTAACAGATGACTTCAGTGCACCCCGTACATTATTTTTCAAACTGTTACATACTAGATCATCCGCTCTGTTCCACATTTACTGTGTCATCTGTCAGCACTTCTAAACACATATATTCTTGTTATTCACTCACTGTTCTTGGCAAACGGGTGCGGGATGGACACGAGAATGTTCAAGGTGGAGATGGAACAGACGAGCTGGAGCTCCCGCGGTTGCCACAATAAGGCCGGAGCGGCGCTAAGCTGCGGGGGCCTCAATGCTGCTTGCAGCTTTAATTTCAGGCTTGAGTCCTGATAGTTTTTGGATTTTTCCTGAACATCCTAACCTGTTTCCTTTCAGCTAAGAGTTTTAGATGAGTACTGGCTAGTCCAATAAGTGCTGTCAAACAAATCATTTTAATTTTGACATAGAAAATCTACAAGCTGAAACAATTATTACCACAAACTGAGTTAATAAGCTTCAGCCACATCAGGTTAAAAGACATTGAGAACCTTCATCACCCCTTAAAAGGAGATTCAGCTGAATCAATATTTTTACTGTATATGTTTGAGCTTGTATGTTAACTTGAGGGGTGGTACGATGGAACACCTCTCAGCAAGAAGGTATCAAATCCAGGCTGAGGAACTTTATTGTGTGGAGTTTGCATGTGTGGGTTTTTTCCAGGTGCTCCATTTTCCTCCCACAGACCAAAAACATGCATGTTAGGTTGATTGGTAACTCTAAAATTGCCCTTAGGTGTAAGTGAGAGACTGAATGCTTGTCTTGATTGTCCCTATGTGGTCCTGTGATGGACTGAGACCTGTCCAGGGTGTCCCCTGCCTCTCGCCCAGTGACTGCTGGATATGGGCACCAGTGACCCTAGCAACAATTATGGATGCATGGATCTAAACTTGACCTTCAGTGGTTCAGATAAAGTTCACAACATATTCAAAGTTGTACGCCTAAATCTTGAAATCTTGTGTGTTGAATAATAATTTCTCCCAGAAAAAAAATGGTTAAAATAAACCAATAAAAGCCCCAAAACATTATGACATTCATGCACATGAAATATGTATGTAAACTTGTGACTGCAAGTTCATATTAAGTTTATGTTGCAAATAAGCTTACTGTTGTTGTTTTTTTTGCAACCTATATGAACTCAAGCTTTGCAGACACCACACTGTGCACTTTTAGAAAACACTTTATTTAATTTATCAGGGTTCTTAAACTTTAAATAAAACACTTTGATAAAAAAAAAAGGTTGGAGCATTACTGTCTTTATTATGGGGTAAGCCTAGGACTGTGGCTCTTGTCCTTTGCCACGAGCATGCTAGCTGTTGTATTAGAGCATTTATGCTATGCTGATGACACACAGCTCTACTTGTCATCAAAACCAAACTACACCCACCCACCCTCCATCCTCACCGACTGTCTCAATGAGCTAAATCACTGGTTTTCTAACAATTTCCTTCAACTAAACAGTAACAAAACAGAAATCATTCTTGTTGGTACCAAAAACTATTTCAAAATCAGAACATCTTCTCGTCCCCCTTAACAACTCTCTGCTATCCCCCTCCCCTCAGGTCAAGAGCCTCGGTGTCATCCTCGACACCACTCTCTCCTTCACTTCACACATCAACAATATTACTCGGTCTGCCTATTTCCACCTCCGTAATATTAACCGTCTCCGTCCTTCTCTCACACCCCGCTCCACAGCCATCCTGGTGCACAGTCTTGTGACTTCCCGTATCGATTACTGCAACTCCCTTCTCTACGGCCTCCCCAACAAATCTCTCCACAAGTTACAGATGGTCCAGAACTCAGCTGCCCGTGTCATCACTCAAACCTCCTACTATAACCACATCACTCCTGTCCTGCAGCAGCTCCACTGGCTCCCGGTTAAATCACGCATCATCTTCAAAATTCTACTCCTCACGTTCAAATCTATCCACAACCTTGCCCCTCCTTATCTATCTGACCTCCTACAAATCTCCATCCCATCACGCTCTCTCAGATCCTCCTCTTCGCTACATCTCCATGTACCCTCTGCCCGCCTCTCCACCATGGGGAGCAGGGCCTTCACCTGCTCTGCCCCTCACCTCTGGAACGCTCTACCGCCAGACCTTCGAAACACCACCTCCCTTTCTCTGTTCAAGACTGCCCTGAAAACACATCTCTTCAGACTAGCTTATCATTAACTTTACTAAATGTATTTTCGTTATCTTGCATTTTATAACCTTTATGTATTTTATATTTCAATTTGTCGCTGATAATGTTTGATTTGTATTACACTGTATTGGTTTGTTAAGTGTCCTTGGGTGTCCTGAAAGGCGCTTTTAAATAAAATGATTATAATTATTATTATTATGAGACTGAACTGAGTGTAGAGCAGACAAATCTTAAGAGTACCTAAAAGCTGTTGTATTTAGACACAATGCACAATCAAGCACACCGCTCTAGAGACGACAGGCCCCTTTGCACCAATTTCCTCTGCAGAAATTCAGGGCAGAGGTAGGTATAATTTTCTGATTTACTTAAGCACATATGGTTAGAGCAGAGAGAGCTGGTAGTGAAGAGTGTCTGGGGTGCAGGTGATTTGTCATCTGATGACGTTCATTAGGGCTGGCAGGACATTGTTGGGCCAACTACTGATGTGAAAAAGGGTCATGAATCAGGCAAAGACGCAGGAAGGTTGCTGTTATAGTGGTAATGATTGCTTATGGATCCTGTGAAAGGTAATGGATTTTATTAATAAACGCATTGTTCCACAACTTATTGTTTCTTAATTCAAACCAGAGGAGTTTAGCAGTTACATAGACCACAGGGGAACAAAGAGATGTACGGTAGATGCAATGCCAGTGACATGTGCTGTGTTGGGTGACCCATTGTGGTCAAAAGGGAATTTTGCAAACAAAAATCAGAGAACCAACCATTGGAAGCTGGGTAAAGTGTTGTGCACCATTAAGGCCATATGTGCACTTTCAAAACCCACTCCTAAAGTCTATCCAATTGTTTCCTTTCAGCAGCACAGGCTGATATTGATACAACATACACTTAAATGTATTTGTGTAAAATCTGCCTTTTTAAGCATTCACAAGCTTTGGGAAACTGATATCTCGTCTATTTGTAAAGATTTGTTTAAATCAATGTGTTTAATGGAAACATACACTACTAAAGAATGCAACATCAGGACTATGGTTACATAACACGGTAGAGTATAACTACAGATAGTAAGTAAACAATGGAGCAGCAAGGTCATAAATATAAAATTATGTCTTCAGGCAGTTTTTTTTTTTTAAAGTAATCTGAGTTTCTTTCCACCGTCCAATGACATGGATGTTATGTGAAACAGCTACTCAAAATTGCCTCTAGGTGTGAAAGTAGGTGTGAATGTGTTTGTCCGTCTGTACATATTTACACTGTGACATGCTGCCAGCATACCCACACTGCAATCCCACCTCTCACCCAGTGCATACTGGGATAAACTCCAGTAATGAGCGATCCTGGAGCGATGATTATAGGATCCATGTGTAAACTAATCTGGGACTGTACAATGCAGATAACATGAACTACTGTATTCAAACTGCTGAATCTATAAAACTGGCAACAAAGTTTCAATGTAATAAACAAGACTTTACGTTTGAGACGTGCATGTGTAACTATCAAAGCTATATTTCTGTTTAGACTTTTTTACAGCTTTACATTTTAATAATGTTAACGTGGTTACTTCTGAACAAATCAGGTCAACAGCTCAATTAAATCGTGTTTGTACTTCAAGTTTTGTCAAATTGGAGTTGTTGAACTAATTTTCATAAGGTTACAGGGAACAGAGGAAAGCATAAGAAGTAAAGGAAAATACACCAGATACCTTCATTATATTCTACAGATTATGGTCTATTTGATAGAGTTTGTTTGAGAGTTAGCTGTTAGTAGGTCAGCAAAACTTTACATTGAACAGATGAGACTTAGACATTGATTTTGACTCCTATTAATGATTTAAGGGCTTGCTTTTTTATGATTTGCCCTTAATCATCTTCTCTTCTCTGTATGTTCTTTAACCCTATTTAATTTCCTTTTCTATCCCTTGGCCTTTCCATGCCTTCCTACTGCTCTAACCTTCTTCTACCCTTTCCTTCCCTGCCATCTCGATACACTTCTCCTCTCCAGCTGGGTTTGTGAAGTCGCCACTGTCCGAGACTAAGCTTACAGGGGACACCTTTGAGCTGTACTGCGAGGTGGTCGGTAACCCCATTCCAGAGATCCAATGGTGGTACGCTGAGGTCAACCGGGCTGAATCCTTCAAGCAGCTGTGGGACGGAGCCCGCAAGCGTCGGGTATCCATCAACATGGCCTCCGGCACCAATGTGGTCAGTGTGCTCGGCATCACGCGCCTTACACTGGAGGACTCTGGGACCTATGAGTGTCGGGCAAGCAACGACCCGAGGCGCAATGACCTCCGACAAAACCCAGCCATCACCTGGATCCGAGCCCAGGCCACCATTTCAGTGCTACAGAGTGAGTGGTCTATGTGCTGCTGAACCTAGATGATGAACAAACTAGAACATCCCCTTTTCAACCCTTTAAAATCCTTAAAGAACCTACCTAGCAACCATTGGCTACCCATACCCCCACTCCTTGACCAAAAAAGTTTCCTTTTACATTGAACACAACAGAAATCAAATAATTTTCTCAGTCTTGGGCCAGTGGTTTTATTTTGTGTTTTGATTTGAGTTTAGTTATATTTTATATGTGATAGTGAATGAGCTGAATTCCCTGTCTCTCCCAATATCCCGAGTATCATAAATGACCACAAACCCAGGAACTTTACTCAATCTATCAACATTTCTCTTTCCTTCCAAACTAAATCTGTGTTTATGCTCTCTCATGTGTCCTTTTACAATACTCTGATCATGAACTTATTTTTTATGTATCCTAATTTCATCCTGTTTGCTATTTCCAGATTTCTTAGTGATGCTTCTTCATCATCATGTTTTGTCTCTTTTTTTGTTGTTGTTGTTGTTGTTGCATTGATTGTTTCATTTACTTCAAAGACCTGCCAGCCAGCTAAATGCAGTAAAAAAAGAAAGAAAGAAAGAAAAAATACAGAAAAACTAGTGGTGCTTTGAAGTAATAGTGCTTTTGTTTAAGCTTTGTCACCTTGGGCACAGTATAAAAGGGACTTTAAGAAGACACAAGGAGGGATCCGTTCATGTGTATAAAACTGATTCCTGCTGTCAACGCCTCCCTGATAAAAGCAAACATTTACTGCTTTCAAATTTATGTGTGGTAATCCAATAAAGGATAAGACCACATGGGGCCCCTGGAGTGTCTCCCTTCTCGTTCAGATGAAAATTCCCTTTTACACAGCGGTCTCTCTGGAACTGCCTGTGCAATTTTCTGTAACCTTGTGTCTTCTCAGCCATTGAATGTGTGACTGTGAATCAGTAATGACATTATATCCTTTAACCTTTAGCTCTCCTATGGCACACAAACATTCAAACTGAATTTGAACTGGACTTTCCCAATCTGTGCGTGCTTCAGTGCTCTGTCCACTGAAGCACAGGGAGATGTGGAATGTTGTTAGTCACCGTGAAGCTTTGAGAAGTATGGAAGAGTCTGGTCTTTGCTGGCTCGTTTGATTGGACTGACAAAATGAGCCTTATGTGAGTTTTACTATATTAGGGCTTAGACTAATGCAATGTTCACTTTTACAGAAAGTGCAATGGACTTGACACACTTTAAATTCACTCAAAATTAACACAGTTATAAAATATATTTTGTCATTACTGAAGAATTTATGTTCTTTTTTAAATATATATACATGCAATAAATGAATTATTCCATGTATATTATAGGCTATATTATATAGCCCTTAGCATATAGAGAAGCACTTTAAAGTCTGAATGTCTTGTTTTGGCCCTCTGCTTTTCCTCACATTTGCTTATGAATGTGAACTACTTTAAATCAAAAATCCAAAAATGAACACAAAAAGAATGTTTGATTTGTCTTACAAAGTCTTTTTCTGTCAAGTTGGCCTTTTGATTTTCCAGTAAGTGCAACTCTTAAGTTGAATATTTAAAAAAATGTATGCATGCATCTTATCTGTAGAAAAAAAAGCTTAAATGCACATTTTATAAATGTGCACAAAGTGCTATGGTCCAAAAAATTATGAAATCATAAAAATGCATATTTCTCACAAAATAACCAATTGAATATGTTGGGAAGCATAAACAGTGTACTGTACTACTTTAAAGTGACAGCTAGCAGCCAATCTGCTTTGCATTAGCAAGAAACAGCTAGCCTGCTTACAATTGATATATACAGTATATATATATATATATATATA
>JBBPBX010027031.1:16410-37615 GCA_038048925.1 Garcialebias charrua
TATATATATATAATATCTAAATCAATCAAACGGCCTACAGAGGAAATCCATG
This sequence comes from Garcialebias charrua, assembly GCA_038048925.1. Lineage (NCBI taxonomy): Eukaryota > Metazoa > Chordata > Actinopteri > Cyprinodontiformes > Rivulidae > Garcialebias > Garcialebias charrua. The sequence goes on from JBBPBX010027031.1 coordinate 16,463, forward strand.
CCTTGTTCTGTTCTGGTATACTGTATCACATTAGTAGGCATGGTTGTTGTTTTTCTTTCGTCTGCTACCTGGTTTGCCACAGCAAGCAAGCTCACATCAAAGCTTTGACAATTGTTTTACACCAGTTGCCCTTCATAACACAACCTGGGCTTGAACATGCGGCCTTAGAAATACAAGACTGACTGACTACAGTATAGAGCTATTGCAGCCCCACGTTATTAGGAGTGGCGCAATGCATACATTTTTGCTGTGTCATCATTCACCTCCTTACAGCATAGCAACAGACAATGAATGGCTGATCCATTGCATTCCCAGCTCACACATTAAGTGTTCAATACTGTCCAGAGGACCAGACTTAACTTTTTTAGAATTTTCTACCTGGATTATTGGGCATGCTAGCCTGGCCCTCGCCTTCCTGCACAGCTCCGCTCAATTCTCATTTCCCTTCACTGCTCAGTCTGGGACTTCTCCCATAGACAACGATTTCTCCGGCTGATTTTTGACCGGACCAATCAGAGAACAGAAGGGGCGGAGTTTTTGGCCCCTAACCCACGCCCCCACCTGTCCCAGCGCGCAGCCAGCGAGCATTCGCATGTTCTCATTCAAAGCGATGCAAAGCGATGCAGGACTGTTTTATATGTGACACAAATGTATTAATTTCCCCTTCTTAATCCCTTATCTGGAGTTTTCTTTTGTTTTTTTGGCCAAAAGTCAAGTGATCGCTCCCTCCTCCCTCCTCCTCCTCCTCCTCCTCCTCTCCCTCCGCTGATGAGGAAATGCCTCAGGTTGTCACGAGAGAATTAAACTCGGGTTTTACGTTGCTGCCCGAGTCCCATCAGATTTTCTGGTCTTCTGGTGTGCTGGACCAGCGATCCATGGTTTTATTTTATTTTTTTAGAACGTTTTATTAACATATAAACACAGAATATGCAGCGGCAGGCTGCAGCGAGAGAAAATGCAGCAGGAGGCGGAGCAGATGTCAAGTTCAACAGACCACGGGGGAGCAGCCATATATGGCTCTGAGGGGGAGGGAGCAGAATGCTTTTCCCTGTTCAAAATTTTTCTAAGATCCAATGGTTTTGTTCCTCAGCAGAGGCCACGCCTCCAGCAAGAATCGGTTCTCTATGGAGAAAGTCCAGACCCTAGTACGAAGCGAAGTGAAGGACAAGGGTCTGGTTTTAACCAGGCTATGGGCATGCATCAGGATGTTCAATACTGAATTTCACTACAGCCCCTGATTTGCTCATTGATGTGTCAGTGTAAAAAAAGGTTTTAAGCTCAATCATCCAGGTAGATAACAGCAAAAAAGGTTAAATCGTGTCATCTGGACCAATTTCTTTAAGTGAGAAGCCTTTTGTCCCCCATCCAGAGGACTTCCTCAGTCTGTGGCCTGCCAACCAGATCTGTCCCATAGGTAGCCTTCACTGCTGTGTTTCAAGCCAACCAACCATTTTAGAGGTTAGAGGTTTTAAATAAATGCATCATTGCAACTGGAAGTATACTTCATTATACAGCAGGAGGGAACAATAATACTGTATGTGCATGTGTATCATGAGACATAAAGGGTTGCTGCAACTTTACAACATTATAGAGCATGTTACTTTGGCTCTCTCAAGCTAGATCTTGACGCGTTGCGCAGCGCACGAGGTTGCGCGCGCCAAAAGTGACGCAATATCACCGTCCCCGCCCCTGCGCGTAGACCCCGCGCGTCGGTTTGGCGCGTGTCGCGCACCTCCGAATTTTTGAAACTCCGCAAGCCTAGTGCGCGCGCCGTGGGCGCTACTTTTGATTGACAGTTCGGGTGGGAACCTCACCGACAGCCTTCACGCTCTTCACGCCAGAGCCTGCAGCTGTCTGTGCCGCTGTGGTCGTGGAAACGGCGTCGCGACGCATGGAGGAATGTTTTGTATGTGACACAAATGTATTAAATTTCCAGAGCGAGCGGAAAGCCATTTGTTTTTGTTGTGCGACTTCAAACAGTTCTTCTTCTACGGTATATTTCTTCTTCTACACCTTTCTTGCAATATATGCACAGGTTTTAGAGGGCACTGCCACCTGCTGGTCTGTAAAAGAACAGCACTTTGCCATGCGCCGCCGTGCGTCAACCATAAACACAGCGGCGACACTGTAAACGCATGAATAATAATAATAATAATAATTTGTCACATTTGTCATCTGTGTATGAAACCGCACGGCTCAGTATAAATGCAGGCTGGAGCGCGCGCGCGCTCCAGCCTGCGGACCAAAGCGCGAGTATTAGGGCTGCAACAACGAATCGATAAAATCGATAAAAATCGATTTTTAAAAGTGTTGGCAACGAATTTCATCATCGATTCGTTGTGTCGCGCGATTATGCATCTTTCACGGCGCCGCGGAGCTGTTTTGTTCACCGGTAAAGCTGGCTGACTGAATAAAGTTAAAAAAAAAAAAAACTCTGCAGCGTCGGCGCTTCTGAACAGAGCGAGGAGGGAGGAGGAAACAGAGCAGAGACTGTTTTCAATTTACAAATGACCGACGCGACGCAGAGAAAACTGTATAATCAACGTGTGGGAGTTCGACGCTTCATAAAGATAAAAAAGCTTTGAAAAGTGACGACGCGACACGAGATAACCACGCAGATGAAATGTAAACATGACGGGCTTCACCACGGTGTGAATGAAAGAAGAGCAGCAGGTAAGTCAAAACATATTTGTTCTGTTTCAAAGAGAGAAAACGTGATGCCAGTGTCTCTGGTAGCTGAAGCTGCTTGTTTCTTAGCTGTGACAGAGAATGTGTGTGTTTTTATTTTTAATGTAACGATACAAGCAGTGTTTAAATGTGTTTTATAAATAAATCTAACACAAAGATGGTGATAATTTAATGATTTAGCTTCAACTTTTAATTTGCTGGCAAAGTCTGAAGTCACTGCATTGTATGGAAGGATGAATTGCATTTAAACAGGAATTACAGTAATTTATTCATCTACTCAAGTGTGTGTAATTAGTATTTTATATTTGTGTGTGTGTGTGTGCTTGTGTGTTTAACCTAGCACTGTAAGGGAAACAAGGCATTTCTTGAGTTACTGTAAATTATGATATAATACATAAAAACTCTCTCTCATTCCAGAAAACAACAAACAATGACAGCCTTCATGATGGACAGACATCATGCACACCACAGCAAGCAACAGAGACTGAAATATCCTTACATGAACGTCACTGACATGAGGCCTCTGTCGATGGTTGAAGACGAAGGCTTCACTGCCATGATACCCACTTTTAACCCAGGTTACAATGATCCACACTTGTAATGGTAAATGGTAAATGGACTGTACTGTACTTATATAGCACCTTTCTATCTAATTGATACTCAAAGTGCTTTACACTGTTTATAGTAGTGTAAAGCACTACATGTCCTCATTTACCCATTCATACAGCACTCTACTAGATTACAAAGAACAAATCATTCTAAAGAGACAAATCAGAGCTTTAGCTCACATTCATACACCAATGGGGCACAAACATGGGGTTCAGTGTCTTGCCCATGGACACTTAGGCATGTGACTGCTGGTGGATTCCAAGCCCCAACTCTTGCATTGGAGGACGACTGCTCTAACAACTCAGCCACAGCTGCCCCATCCAGGTTAAAACAATCCACACCTTTAATCCAGGTTACACTTGTCCCTCAAAAACACATTTTACAAAGTAGCTACATTTTGTGCAGGTATAAATCATACATTTGTATATATGTTTGTGTACATTTATTTTTTATTGAAGCTGACTAACTTTATTTTTTAATTATTCAATATTTTACTAACAGAATAGTCAAGTAGCAACCTGTTTTTTGTGCGATTTGATATGTCAGTCAAATTTTGGAATAAAGAGGTGATAATTAAAACTTGTTTCCTTTTTTTTTGCCGATTCATCGATGAATCGAAAAAATAATCGGCCGATTAATCGATTATTGAAATAATCATTAGTTGCAGCCCTAGCGAGTATAACGAGGCCTTCAGTCTCATAACACTATGTAATATGTTGTGTCTCATGAAACAGCTCACTAGCTTTGTTGGTGTATCTTTCCTTTTTTTGTTGTTGTTGGGTATTTTGAAGTACCATATCTGTAAATAAAAGAAAGTAGCATAAACACACTCCTAAAAACGTGAATGTTTTTGATAAGAATAAAATGTGACATCATCAGCTAAACTCAAGAGGCTAAGGTCCATCTATTTAAACACAAAACATTCAGTGAATATAATCTATTTCAGTGTTTCCCCTAGTTTACTTGGCTTAGCAGGACACTCATATATTCTTGGGTGGGGCAGTTCGGTAGGCAGGGCACTTGTTCTGTTGACAGGACAGGGCACCCTGCATGTATAATGTTAGGGGAAACACTGTATTTATTTTATTATTATTTTTATTAACCTTTATTTAACCAGGCAAACCCCATTGAGATCACAGATCTCTTTCACAATGGAGGCCTGGGCCTTAAGGCAGCCTAACATGCATGTTTTTGATATGTGGGAGGAAACCGGAATACAGTACCCAGAGAAAACCCACGCATGCACGAGAAGAACATGCAAACTCCACACAGAAAGACCCCAGGTCCAGCCGGGGATTGACCCCAGGACATCCATGCTGTGAGGCAACAGTGCTAACCACTGAGCTGTCATGCTGCCAATTAGTATTTTGCATTTTGCTCATATCTGTCCTGCATGGCAAAAACTAGTTTGTCCATTTCTTTCTAAACTTAAAATAGATATAACATATTAGAACAAATAGTCATAACATCAGAAACAGCTGATGAACTGCAGCACATGGGTATCAAATATTAAGTCTGCAAAAGATGTACCGTAAATCATTATACATTTCTGAACATTGAAATACAGTACCGATACTCAAAATTTCTGATGACCACTGGCACCACTGAGGCTTTGACTTTGACTCTGCTTCTCTGTTTCCTCTTTCAGCCTTTAGTATTTCGTTAATTTCTCATGGTTCTTTATGTTACAGTCACAGGATTACTACATTTATTACCACTGTCATCTTCTGCCTTCATAGTAAAATGGTGAAACATTTCTTAAACTCTTATTTCTAACCTACAAAGCTCTCAACAACCTAGCTCCATTTTATATTTGAGATCTTATTGTTCCATATTTTCCCAACAGAGTACTTTGCTGTCAGACTGCAGGCTTACTCGCGGTTCCTAGATTTTCCAAAAGCAGAATGGGAAGATCTTTCAGTTATCAGGCTCCTCTCTTGTGGAACCAACTTCCAGTTTTTGTCTGTAAGGCTGACACATTGTCCAGTTTTAAAACGGGCTTAAGACTTTCTTTTTTGATAAATCCTATAATTAAGACTGGCTCGTTATGCTGTCTTACCCCAAAATTACACTACATACGGTCCGCTCCGCTCCGCAGGTCGCAGCTGAGCGTCTCAAACTCCAATTTCCACTTCCTCCGCTCAGCTCAGGTCCGCCTGCATGCGCCGCTCCTAGACGCATGCGCGGGATTTGCGGGATCGCGCGATAAATCAAGTGATAAATAAGTAAGTCAGAACAAAACAATTCATTCGGTGGAAGAAGGAGAACAACAGTAGAGACTGCTGCCTTGATCTTCTCTCGTAAATGAGCGACAGGACATGGTTTGAGCAACAGGAAGTGATGTATTACATTTCAGAATAAAATACTTTATTTATTTATTTATTTCTTGTATTGCGTTTGTAGGCGTAGTCATAAATGATAGTTTGAAAGCATTTTTGTACAAATAAATCCGTATAGAGCTAGGATTAAGTCCGCCCGTGGTGATTTTATTTTGTAAATACGGAAGTTGTGCTCGTTCCTTTTCCTGTTGGTGCGACGTAATCTTCAAAAGTTGACTCCGGCACAGCTCCGGCGTCCGGCAGAAATAGAAAAATTTCTAATTTTGACGGACTGCCGTCCGCTCTCCGCAGCTCGCCGCCGCCGTGCGGAGCCAGTGTAAATTCTGTCATTGATTATAATGGGTGCGTATTTGCTGCGGAGGTCGGACCGGAGCGGGGCGGAGCCGTAACGCGTGTGGTGTAATTTTGGCGTTAGACTTAGACTACCGGTACTAGAGGACAAATTGACCTCATTCCTTAAATGATTTGCTAAAATTGAATAGTTTTTATTTAATACTATTTCTATCTTATGCTGGTATTTCTATCTTAACATGTGATTCTTGACCTGCCATTGTGTATCTATTCCTACCAAACCCAGCCGGTCGAAGCGGCTGCTTGTCCTGAGCCTGGTTCTGCTAAAGGTTTCTTCCTCATGAGGGAGTTTCGCCTTCATGCTTGCTCAAGATGAGAGTTTTGTGATGGAGTTAAATTCAAAGCAGTCTGCTCCTCAGATAAATAATAAAAAAATCATTATTTCTAAATACTGTATTTCTGTTCAGTGCCTCGAGATGACTTCTTATGTGACTTGGTGCTATATGAATAAACTAAACTGAATTGAATTTAGTTTGGAATTGAGTTTAAAATTCTAGTATTGTCACAACTATAGTTAACATGTGTCATGCTAGCCTGGTTAAAACCAGACCCTTGTCCTTCACTTCGCTTCGTACTAGTACGAAGCAAAGTGAAGGACAAGGGTCTGGTTTTAACCAGGCTAGTGTCATGCTGTTGCAGCCTGACATATTTTGCCTTTGCAAGTTTAGTATTCTTAAGTTTAACTTAACTTAAGTTTAGTATCTGCCCCTGACATATTTTGCCATTTTGCAAGTTTAGTATAAATTAATAAATTTGATATCTGATATGTCCCAAACATTTATGTATTGCTTTCACCTGCTGTTTAATTGCATATATATCAAAGTCAAAAGTGAAAAAGTCAAAGTCAACTTTATTGTCAAAACTGCAATATGTATAGGACATACACATGATTGAAATTGCATTTCTCTCAGTCCCTCGGTGCAACAGTAACCATTTAAACACTAAAACACTAAAACATTTAATAAACATAAGCATAAAATGAAATAATAAAAGTGTAATACTGTCCTGAGTTTTTGCATAGTAGTTTTTGCATAGTAGTATAAAAGTATGAAAAGTTACACCAACACTAAAACACTAAACATTTAATAAACATAAGCATAAAATGAAATAATAAAAGTGTAATACTGTCCTGAGTTTTTTGCATAGTAGTATAAAAGTGTAAAAAGTATATCTATAAAATAAAATGAAGGTTCTGGCATTGACATTTGTAAAAGAGTGACAAAGCAGCATATGAAGTTAATGTACACAGTATATGTATGAGGTAGTTGATATTGGTATAGAGGTAAAGTGGCATATGCAATAAGGCTAGTAAAAAGAATATATATATCAGCAGTAGTGTAGATATAAAAAGTAGTGTAAATGTAAACAGTAGTAATAAATGTAAACAGTAGTAATAAATGTAAACAGTGAATGTAAACAGTAGTATGACTATAGACAGTAATGTAATACAAACATTAGTGCAAATATGAGAAGTAGTGCAAACTGAATGAGCACATGACCGTGAGTTGAGTGAATAACCCGTTTTGATGACACAGAGTCCAGTGTTAAAATCTTTGTGTTGTGTGGTAATGTGTGAAAGTTTTTAGTGTTAAGGCAGTACAAGTGGGAGGGGAGGCAGAGCAGGCAGAGAGTTAAGCATCCTGACTGCCTGATGAACAGAGCTGTCATTCAGTCTGCTGGTTCGAGCCTGGAGACTCCTCAGTCTCCTCCCTGATGTTAGCAGGCTGAAGCAGCTGTGTAGTGGGTGTGTGGGATCACCTGCCATGCAGAGGGCTTTCCAGTGAGGCGGTTGCTGTGTAAGTCCTGTAGTGAGGGGAAGGAGGTGCCGACAATCTTCTCAGCTGCTCTCACGATGCGCTGGAGGCTCTTGCGGCAGGATGCAGTACATGCACCAAACCACACCGTGATGCAGCTGGTCAGGACACTTTCTATGGCACCCCTGTAGAAGGTGCACATGATGGGGGTTGGAGCTCCAGCCCTTTTCAGCTTGCGGAGAAAGTAGAGGCGCTGGTGAGCCTTCTTGGCCAGTGATGCAGTGTTCCTGCTCCAGGACAGGTCCTCTGAGACGTGCACTCCCAGGAACTTGGTGCTGTCCACTCTCTCCACTGCGGTGCTGTTGATGGTCAGAGGGGCATGTTGGGCATCCCTCTTCCTGAAGTCCACAACAATCTCCTTTGTCTTCTCCACGTTGAGAGTGAGATTGTTGTGTCCGCACCACAAGGCCAAGCGGCTCACCTCGTTCCTGTAGTCCGTCTCATCGTTGTTGCTGATGAGACCTACCACTGTTGTGTCGTCCGCAAACTTGATGAAGTGGTTGGAGCTGTACGATGGTGTGCAGTCGTGTGTTAGCAGGGTGAATAGAAGGGGGCTCAGCACACATCCTTGTGGGGCCGCTGTAATGCTCAGATATCAGAGTTTTTCTCCAGCCTTGAATGCAGCATTACATCTATAATGCTCAGATATCCCAGATTTTACTAGCCCTGAATGCATCATCTCATTTGTGAAGCCGATGCGGTAAGAAAGTCTCAAAACATCGTAAGCACAGGCAAGCAAGCTGATCCGTGCACAACTGGCGATTTGTGCATGCATTTTCTGATTTGCATGTGTAGTGTATTACTACTACATTTGTGAATGGGGTGGGGGGCGGCCGTGGCGTAGTGGTAATGGCAGTCGTCCCCCGATCGGAAGGTTGGCGGTTCGAATCCCGGTTCCCCACACCATGTGTCGTTGTGTCCTTGGGCAAGACACTTAACCCGAGTTGCTCCCGGTAGGACTGGAAAGCACCTTGCATGGTAGTCTGCCGCTACCGGTGTATGAATGTGTGTAGCATTCAATGTGTGTAGCACTTTGAGATTTTCACTAATGAAAAGTGCGTTATAAATTGAATTCATTATTATTATTATTAATACAAACCTTCTTGTACGAGTTTGTGAATCTTTTTGAGACCAGCTTCATTCCATACAACACACGGTGAACAGAAGAAGATGCAGGAAAAACATCCACAGCTGATACAAAAGAGTCAAAAGACGTCATCCGTTTTTTATCGTCTTCAACTTTATTGAAGAACAACACTTTCAAGTAAGTCGCAGCTTTCAGCACTACCGTAGTGTGATCGTTAGTAGTGGTCACTGTAGACAAGTCTGGACCCCCCCCCCCCCAAGGGTCTTTTGTTGTGCAGGCTAGTTCACATTTAAAATGTCCAGAAAACCCCCAACAAACTGCATCGCATTAAAAGACAAAAAGAGGAAGAGAAGTCATACTGGTTGATCATTCACTGAAACAAAAACAGTCCTGGCAATTCATTTGATGATCACCGTTTACATTCAGTCTCCATCATTATACAAATGTGCTTCAGATTTTAGAACGTGTGTTTCATCAACACTACGGATCACACGTCAAATCAACAGGTCGAACTAAAATAAAACCGGGACTGGAAAATAAACAAACAAACAAACAAACGTCATCACAGAGTACCGTGCGTCTACGTCGTTCCTTTGTACATTTGATTCTTCAACACCATCTGCTCGTCGCTGCAACAGTTAATTAAATAGAGGCATTCTCGGTTGTTCTAACCAGATGCAATTCATACTACAGAGATGAAAACAAAGTTACAATAGAGGGATAGTTTGGACATTTTGAATTGGGGTTCTGTGGAATGGATACGAACAGTCACCATCTTACCTGTTGTAGACAGTTCTTTGAATGCCCTCAGTTTGGAGAAATGCTTTGAAATTGACAGGATTAACTTAAGAGGGCACCTAAAAAGATTCAAGAGCAAAGGGAATCGTTTTGTTTTTTTACAGTAAACATCTGTGTAATTAGAACAGCAGCATTTTACGAAATATATGCAGGAATACCTGCAAAATCAAAGGTACAAAAATCCTTCAAAAACTAAAAGCTCATGAGCTGCAGTGAAATGGTAACTTTCAACAGAACCCCACTTCTAAACGTCTGAACTGTCCCTTGAATGCAGTGGTTCCCAACCCAGGTCCCTGAGGAACACCATCCTGCATGTTTTACTGGTTTCCTCTGCTCCAACACACCCGATTCAATGATTAATTACTTCATCGAGTTCTGTGGAAGCCTGGTAATCATCCATTTATTCAAAACGGGTGTCAAAGCAGGGAAACGGCTCAAACACGCTGCATGGCGTTCCTCTAGGACCAGAGTTGGGAACAACGGCTTTAATTGTGTCACATTCAGTTCTAATTAACCGTGAAATTAATGAAATATAGTTCTTATAAAATTTGGGTTAATACAAAAACCAGTTTGTGGATGAGCGTAGCTTGTACTCGTCACGTTGTTCGTGAAACCTGAAGCAGGGAGCGCTCTGCGTCCGAGCGGAGACAAGGAGTTGCACGATGCTGCGCAGGAAGTGTCTCAGCATCTCTGCTCAGCCAGTCTCCGTAAAACCTCCCACATTTCGTTGCAAGCAGACTGGCTTTTCACAGCTTGGAGTCCCGGAGGCTGCGCGAACGAGACGAACGCCATCCAATTATCTACACGTAGAGCTTTAAAGAGCTTATGTCAAAAAAACATATCGATCGCCTTTCTCATCCTAAACGAGTGCGCAATCCGCTGAAACGCACGTCTCTCTTTTTAAGAGAGCACAAACCCGAGGGATCAGCTATGGATTATAATACTCAGCCGGATAATCACCGTGCAGGCGCGTGACAAAAACATACACTTACAACATACACAAGGAATACCACGGAGATAATCGCTTGATGGAACACGAGAACATTCATTCACATCGGACTGCGTCACATCCGGCGTTTGGGGGAAAAGGCACAAGATCCTGCAGCCCCTCCCTCTGTGGCGACAGACAGAAACACAGGACGCCCCAGAGTTTGAGCTCCACAGGATGCACGCTACGCCTTCGAGGTGAAAGCACCATCAGGCTGGTACCCCTGGTGATCCTCATACACCCTCATGACATATGGAGCAGTTTAGAAGACGGCGTCTGAATTACTAAAGCATGTGGAGTTATTGGAGCGTTGTGATGAAACAAAAGGAGTGAGGAAAATGTGGGTTTTTCATAATTGATACGGTTATTGTATTATTTATCGGTAGTATTGTGTTTTCTGGACATCATGCGCACACCCAGTCTGGTGTGGAGCAGCTAATAAACATGTTAGGTTTGAAAATTACGGAAGCCTGTTGCTGCCATTTAAAAAAAAAAACATAAAGTAGAACCGTGTCCATTCGTGTGAGAATAATAATAATAATAATAATGTCTATTCCTGTCATCTGCGTATGTTCCCATACACAGACGAAATTCGTCTCTGCATTTAACCCAACCACCTACCAGGTGGTGCAGTGAGCAGCCCGAAAGCGCCCGGGGAGCTGGAGAAATAGGTGTGCACTCATAGACACCCCAAGCTGGGTAGTGGCCGGGGCGCGAACCCGCGACCTTCGGATCTGTAGTCAAAAGCCCTGCCACTAGACCATCTTGGCTCCAGAGAAGTTACCGGTTTGAACAACTTGTTAATGTGAAATCATGATATTTTCACGTTTTCACAGTATTATTATTACAGTAAATTATGAATGTGAAATGTTTTCTGGTTTTAACGTGATAAGTATTTTGTCAAACATTTTGTAACTGTGTGAAATATATTTTGTAAGATTAGGTAAATATCACTTGGTAAAATACGGCCTATTATTTGATTTGTTAGTTTCCACAACAAAACGTTTCTGGTTTTTTATCATACATACTTGTCACATTGTACAAGAAAACAAGTTTGAAGTATATTATCACTGGAGTAAAATTATATTCTAATGTTCCTACATAGTTTTTCATATTATTTTCACTAGGGATGCACAATATTGGATTTGTGGCCGATATCCGATACGGCAATATATTAAAACTCATTTGGCCGATAACCAATACTAATACCGATATTTTTTCCCCTAGACCTACTTACATACTTCTTTTTCAAACATCCACTTTTATACTGTATATATAAGCAGCACCTTTTATATTGGCGAGTTATTTTGATGGAATGGCCAATATCCGATATTTAACTTTAACGCAAATATCGTCCGATACAGATACCATGTCAATAATATCGTGCATCCCTACTACAATGTACTTATTACAGTTTTTTGACTTTAGAGGAAACATTCTTCAAAATATTTATTATAATATGATAAGTATGTGTATGCAATAATATAAACAACTTTAACATGGAAAAATATGTTTTCTTGTGAAAGGGAGCTCCACAACACCCATAACTGTTTTTATTTCGGGTGCTTCCTCCTGCAGGGGTCACCACCACAAATGATTTGGTTATTACTTTACGCCAGATGTTGCTCCTGATGCAACCTGGGCGCTAAACTGCAGCAAACACTAATAACAAAAAAAAAGTGCTGCTGTTTAAACTTTATCGCGTTACATTATATTATATAAACAAGAAAAGGATTTGTTGGAACATAAGTGTGTGTGTTGTAATAAACAACAAATATTGTTAGAGCATGAAATATAAACTGGTTGAATATTTCTTTCACAAGGCAATGTGATATGGTATAATTTTGCGGAGGTGACAGAAATATGCTTCCATAGTTTGACTCGCACACACATAAGTAAAACTAATGAAATATTCAGTGTGTGATGTGCAGCTGGCCTCTTTGGCTCATGCCTTTACCGTTCATGAAACTAATCCATTAGAAATTTCTTGATGATTCTATGAAAATCCAATTGTTCGTGCTCATGAAAAGCTAGTTGAGATTTGATTTGATTGACGTCAGACGTCACGTGTGTCAGGTTAAATCAGTAAAGTATACTCGAGGTGATGCAAGTAAACCTGCAGTATGATGAGAAAATGTGAAGATGTGTAAAGCAGAAGCCAAATGTGAAACCTCCTGTTTTTCTGTCTGTGCAGTTAGCAGTCCGCTGACCAGAAACCGTCCCTGTATTTGTAAAACCAAGCTGGGACACCTGACATGTAGGAGAAGAGTAAACAGTTCTACGCAGACAACACCTGCATAGATCCTGAACATTTAAATACTGGATAAACATGCACGGAGAGGAGAAACAATCAAAAAATACAAGAAGTTCATGCTTTGATTATGCTCCAGGAGTGGAAGACAACCCCCTGTTTAGCACTGGATTAATGCAATAAATAATTAGATGGTATTCATCTACGTTGGACGTTTCACTGAGGCATCACAGAAGTATGTCTTGTCATGCTCTACGCTGATGATATACAGTTTATACAGAAAAATTAAGCATGCAGGCTACTGTTATAAAACCAGGAGCAGCCAATTTCATGTGAACTGAACATTTTTGGAAAAAGAAAAAAGGCATATTGCTAGCATTACTATTGCTGACATTCTGCCAATGAGCCTGTGCCGTTTTCCAAGGGCACCAGGATTAGTGTACATATTACACACTACAGTATACTGTACTTGAAAACAGCGGCAGGAAAGAAAAAGTAAAAATAATGGATTGAGTAGATTTTCCTTCAGTTAGGGTCACAGTGTCACTGATGACAGATGTTTTGGGAGATTCGCTGATTGCGAGGAAAGTGACGCTGCCGTTTTACTGAAGTCCGTCTGAGACAGTGTTATTATGACCAGTACCAGATAAAAGAGTATAAAAACGTAAACCGATGAAGGGACGTACAGTCTTTGTAAGGCAGGGGGAGAGGTAGAACAAAAACATTCGATCAGAGGCAGAGGGTTGCAGTGGATCTTGTATTACTGTGACTGCTAATCCTGAAACCATAATACATCAACAACAATCATGAGATGGATGTCAGAATGTGCTTTGTCCTCTCTCCTCAACTCTTAGCGTTTGAAACCAAAAAACGGAGGGCGTGGCCGGTGACAGAGAGAGGCGCTACTTGTTGCAAGGAGGCCACAGCAGGTAAAACTAGGAGAGGCATTCTGGTGTTTTTCTGTCTCGTGCTCTGAGGTTCGACGAGTTTAAGAGCCCTGTAGAGGTTGATGCAAACACTGTGTGGGTCTGAGAGTTCTTCGCTCCGACGACCAGCGCCTGCATGGACGGACACTGGGATGAGAAGAAGCTTCCAGTTGTCCAGGGAGGACCGTGTTTCTGAGGAGGCTCAACTTTTTCCACATCGTTTTTTTTCTGATCCGACCCCTCCAGTATTATTGCTTTCCTGTTTTGTCCACAGGCACTTGAGAAGATTGGGCTTTGGCTGAAGTTGAGCATGAGAGCAGACTAGGGGGTAGGAGATGATGGAGTGATGGAGGGGGCGAGGAACAGATGGTGTTCAAAGTGTGCTCGTGTACTCTACCTCATCTGAAACCAGAAAGCTTCCTCCCAGCAGTGTGATAATCTGCAAACGCTGGTGCTTGAGTGAGTCAAAGGGAACTCTCCTCCTCCCCAGTTGGGCTCAGAATCTGAGGACTCTGACTTCGAAGGGGACGGGATGCTGAGACTATAGCAACAGCCAGAAGCTCCTTAGAGTCCAGCCTTCCTGCTTTTGACCGAGCCCGATTATTATTCATCCTACATCAGTCCGCGTGGTTGTTCGCATGCTTCTCATCTGTACAAAACGTTTTCTCCGCTTCCACTTTTCGCCCTCCTCTCCCTGTCAGGACTTTGTAGCAGCCACGGGCGATCTTGTACATCCAGATTGTGTTCAAGATGTCCAGAGCGATGCACGAGGTGATCCAGGCCACCTGGGCACCGAAGCCCAGCCGCTCAAACTCTGGCGTGCCAAATGTGGCAAAAACGCTCGCCCAGTAGGACGGCATGACCGCGATGCGAACTACGAAGAACACCACTGCCATGGCGACGCCGTTTAGTACCACCATCCGGTGTGAGCGGGGGTACTTCAACGCCTCAAAGAACCACCTGGAGAGAAAACGGGATTATAAAACCTGAATAGATTTACACGAGTCAAGCAGACGTATCTTCAGTCTCACCTTTGATTTACAAATGGCGTGGATAACTCGGAAATGAGACGGAAATTGGCAAAATAGGGAAGAACGCCACGGGTCTGCAGCAACAAAACATCAAACCATTCAGTTTTAAAAACACTTAAGGGGCAAATTGATGTTGTGCAAATAAAAGTGTCTTAAAATTCACATCATTACCACCAGGGCCGGCCCAAGGCATAAGCAAACTAAACCGCTGCTTAAGGCCCCGGGGCCACTAGGGGGCCCCCTAAGTGGAATTTAAATAATCTTTGGTAATGATTTCAATATGATTCTAATTAATATTGTAAGTTCAGCTTTTGCGATTTATTGCATACATTTACATAGTATTAAGAACTAATTATTCAGCTTTAAATGTCTTTTTTTAAACAATTTTATGTGGTTTCAAGTAATGGTTAATTTACATTATTTAAAGTACTCTGGCACAACAATTTCCTGCAGGATCAATAAAGTTCTATCTTATCTCATCTTAAGGATTTCCTTGATATTTGTTATTTTAATTTATTTAGTCTGTTTTTGCACAATTTAATTTATTTTTATGCATCCAGGTTATTTTATGTTGTTTGTTGTTCATCTTGCACTAAAAATTACTTTTGAACATTACTGTTGCAGTTCTTTAAAACCAAAGGTAATAAACCAGACAACACTTTTGCTGTAAAATACATTGCACACTGGTGATTTTTGTTTGTTTGTTACTTTTAGTACCACAAGATCACATATGTCCAAAAGACATGACCAAAAAACATGCTTGTTAGGCTGATTGGTGACTCTAAATTGATCCTAGGTGTGAGTGTGAGAGTGGATGGTTGTTTGGTGTGAGTGAGACAGGTCCCTCTTGTAAATGAGTCCCCGTGACTCAACGAGGCTAGCCTGTATAAATAAAGGTTGAATGAATGAATGAATGTCAAACTCAAGACCCATGGGCCAAATCCGGCCGCCATAACCATTTCTGTGACGCTACAGAGACAGAACTTCAAGATAACAGTTGTGTGCTTCAGTATCAGCACTTTGAGATTTTCGTTAATGAAAAGTGCGTTATAAATTAAATTCATTATTATTATTATTACTTTATTAGTCAAATCAAATCAGTTTTTATGTTTATAATGCCAAATTACTCAAACATAAAATATTAAATTTTTAGAAGTAGTCATTGAATGCAGAGAAAGTTTTATTTTACCAGTTTGTTAATACAAAGTAGGTCGTTTTATCAATGCATTCTGCCATGTCCCGCCTTTCGAGGACATTCATGATCTTGATGTGGCCCAGAATAAAAATGAGTTTGACGCTCCTGCACTGGATGATACATATAGGATAATGTAAACATGGCTGTCAGAGTTGCAATGAGTTTATGTTAGGTGGGTGAACGATCTGATCATCTGACTGTTTGTTGCAGTAATCTACATTATTAACAGAAATAGAGGGCCCCCAATTTTTTTTTGCTTAGGGCCCCATGGAGGCTTGGGCCGGCCCTGATTACCACGAAAACGGAGCAACTCACCAACACATATCCGTAGGCGTAGAGCGCCGCCAAGTGGTGGCAGACAAAAAAGCTGTCGCCCATTGTTCTCCAGTTACATGCAAGCAGCACAAGGTCTGGAAAAAAAGGAATGGGTGAGGGTCAAACAAGAATAGGTAAGCTTTTCTTTCCATTTCTTTTGTTGTATTAGAGAGAACAAATTTTAAACTGTGGTTATAATCTTAAAAATGTCTAACCCTACTGTTAAAATTCTTCATACACAGAAAACTGTGAAAATATCTGAGAACTGTTAACATGAGAAACATGATGGCTTTTAAAATAATAAAAACTCAAAATACACAGGCTAGTCAGAATTAGTGATGTGCCAAACTGCTAACCAGAACCTGACCATTTATTTATTAATGAACTTGATGCAAAACTCAAATATTTTTCAGTCTGGATGCAGAACGCACAACGCAGCATGATTATTCATCAGGCAGTCAGAATGCTAAACACTCTGCCTGCTCTGCCCCCCCTCCCATTTGAACTGCCTTAACACTAAAACTTTCTCACACATTATCACTCAACACAAAGTTTTTCACTAAACTCTCGGTCATGTGCTCATACAGTTTGCACTACTTCTCATACTTGCACTAATGTCTGTATTACATCACTGCCTATAATCATAATACTGTTTACATTCTCTGTTTACATTTATTAATACTGTTTACTTTTATTACTACTGCTTACATGTAATTACTACTGTTTACATTTATTTACACTACTCTAATATCTACACCACTGCTGGTACATATACAGTGTGCTCTGAACGGTCTTATTTAGGGATGCCCAATGTGCCTTACTGCATATGCCACTTTTTGCCTCTATAACAACATCAACTACTACCTCATACATATACTGTGTACATTGACTCATACGCTGCTTTGCCACTTTGCAAATGTCAATGCTAGAAACCTTTAGTTTATTTTAGTTATACTTTTTATACTCTTTTTTTTGTGCTAGTATGCAAAAACTCAGGACAGTATTATGTTCATTAAATGTTTAATGTTTTAGTTTTAGAGTTGGTGTGGATTTTCATGCTCTTGCACCGCTATGCAAAAAAAACTCAGGACAGTGTTAGTTTTACTATTTTATGCTTATGTCTATTATTATATGTTTCAGTGTTTCAATGTTTAGATGTTTACTGTTGCACCGAGGGACTGAGAGAAACGCAATTTCGGTCCTGTGTATGTCCTGTACAGTACATATTGCAGATCTGACAATAAAGTTGACTTTGACTTTGACTTTGATTAATGGCTAATATTTCACACTGACACTTCAGTGTTAAGGTTTTAATGAACGAGTAAGACTCAAAGTTAAACAGCAAAACATCAGAAAATGGTTAAAATAGTTAGAAAAGCACAAAATGTGTTAAAATCTACTTGGATTTCTGAATATCATTTGACTATTTTTAATTTTTTTTTATACCAAATAGGCTGAGACGTTCATGTCAGGACCAGCTTGATATTTTGGGATACATTTTTTGCCACAATGAGGACGATCCCCTCCTGTTGAGTTTATTTTACATTTCAAAGTGAATTATCCATAACCATAGGTGATTTTTAATCCGGCCAAAGCTTATTGTATTAGTTACATATTTAAAATTTAAGTTATTTGTGGTATTTTGTTGCTTTATGATGAAGTTAAAATAATTATACAATAAAATTAATAAAAACTGATTCGGTAAAAAAGATTTGGATGTGCACTAACTTTAAAATATGTATTTCCAGTCTGTCAGCTCCGTGTTACGAAACATAAAGCTCACTAATAAAAAGTTACTTCCTGTGAAAACGCAGTGTGAATGCACATTGGTTTTTGCTGAATGCTGCTAAAGAAGCTGGAAAGGTTTAATCACTGATCTGTTAAGACAAATTAAATTTGAACAGCTGGAATTGGCTGAAAGAAGCAGAAATGTGTAGACAAAACTGAACAGAGCAGAAATGAGCAGAATAAGATGAAACAGACAGAGAGAGGCAGAAATTACACACATATCTGAAATTGACATAAAGAAACTGAAATGAGCAGAAAAGGTTAAAATTTGTAGAAAGAGGCTGACAAGAGCACAAAAGGCTGAATTTAGCAGAAGCTGAAATGAGACGGGAGTAGCTGAAGGATCCATCCAGTGGTGTAGTCTAAGCATACTGAACATTTCCAAATTTCTTTGATGCTAATATTTGAATAAATGAACAACAAACTTTGTATAACAGCTGGCTTTGTATTAAAAACATGTTATGGCATTTTTATGAAACAGTATCAAAGCAAAGCGCTGCAGATTGTTAAAAAAGCGTTTAACTATCGTTTAATGTATCAGTTACATGTACCTAATGATATGTTGTGTACTGTATTATCGAGCACTTTTAAGTGGGTATACTGAAATGCTTAAGCTTTTCTATACTCTGTATGTACGAGCATCACGTAGACTACAGCACTGGATCCATCCAATGTCTTTACCTGCTTCTCTGGACAGGTCTCCAGTCCATCACAGGGACACAACGAGACAAAAGAGACAACCATTCACTCTTTCATTCACACCTAGAGACAATTTAGAGTTACCAATCAGTCTAACACAGGGGTGCCCACACTTTTTCCCTGAGAGGGCCAAATTTAAAATGCAACAGAGGGCTGCGGGCCAAATTCAATAATAAAATACATGAAATGTAAAATACATCTTTAAGTAAACTCCATTTATTTATTAAACAGTTATTTAACCTTCCATTCTGTATAAAGAACATTACAGAACTGAAAACAAATATAAGAAATTAAAACATATTGAAATGTTGGCATTTCAGTATATTTATACATAGTGCAAAATGTAAAAAAAAATAAAAAAATGCACGTCCTATTTATTAACCTTTATTTAACCAGGCAAATCCCACTGAGATCACAATCTGTTTTGCAGGGGAGGCCTGGGCCTGAAGGCAGACTAACATGCATGTTTTTGGTCTGTGGGAGGAAACCGGAGTACCCGGAGAAGACCCACGCATGCATGGAGAGAACATGCAAACTCTGGAGCTGGGATTTGAACCAGCGATCAGTTGGTAGAGCTGTTTCCTGTCAGAGAGAAGGTCGCTGGTTGAAGTCCTTTGTCCTTCCTCCTGTCTGCAGTGGTGCTGCTGCTGCCACCTGCTGTTCAGAAGAAAAACCATGTTCAGTATCTGGAATGAAACCTGCCTCAGCAGAGCTTCACATGTACCAAACACTAACAGAAGGTCAGGTTGAGTAACCCCTCGCTGCAGCCTGCAGGACGGGGCGGGGTCGTGCCCGAGGGCCGAGCCATACCATATATGGAAGTAGCGCCATTGCACTCCGGAAATAAAGGGGGCGCTGTTTCAATGATCACTTACAAATTCCTTAAAGAAGCGGGTCAGCTGCTCAGCGGTGTTTCCAAGTACTGTACTGTAGAAGGTTGAAGAAGGGACACGTGAATGAAAATATTTTGAGGAATGATTCACAATGGAAACTTGGCAAAGTCAGCAGACCAAGTACACCTCGCTGCAGCAAACAGCGAGGGGTTACTCCAGCAGACGGTAATGATACTTTTTATAAGCATTTTTGTTATGTAGCAAATAAATATATTTATGTGAACTAGTAAAAATCGTAATTCCTTTAAGCTAAGATTGATGTTAGCATATGTAGCGTGCTGCATAGCGAAATCACGATCATAGTGCCTAAAAATAGATACCATTTTATAACTTTTAAAGTTCATTCTTTGTTTTCTTTCAGCAGATCCATGTATCTGTATGTAACATTCAAAAAGGGGAGATGTTACAACCTTATAGCAAAGATGACTCCTATAGATGTCCTCTTTGCTCCTACTCTGCTAAGGAGTCGTACAAGGTGGTGAACCATATTGCTAATACTGCTATGGTTCAACATAAAGGTTTGTAAAACACAATTTGATATTGCAAATACTGCTATGGTTCAACATAAAGGTTTTTAAAACACAATTTGATTAATACTAATGTTTGTGAAAGAGTTGTCAATTTTCTAATTTTGATGGTGTTTATTTGAATAGTTGTATGCAGTCCTAACTAATGTGAATTCTAAACCACCAAAGTTAAATCGAAATAAAATACTTTTTTCATTTTTAAAAAGTAAGGAGTAAGTAGGAAGTACACATAATTGAATTAAAATGTAAGGAGTAGAAGTAAAAAGTAGGCTGTAAAATAATTACTCCACTTAAGTAGAAATACCCAAAATTTCTACTCAAGTAAAGTAACAAAGTATTTGTACTTGGTTACTTGACACCTCTGACTGTTTCTGGCATAAATATGTGTACAAATTATGTATTTACTATTGTTAACGTTATTGATTTGATTTGGTTTGCAGAATTCTACATCTTCAGATGTGGTTTACCTTGTCACGGCGGCCCATCTCACTTTCATTGCCCATACTGTTTGTCAACACATGAGAAACGGGAGCGGTTTGTAAATCATTTAGTAAACCACACGATGACTTTAAGATCCCTGTCCAGCTGTGCAACAGCACAGCTACCTGTTCAGCCAGCTTCAACCAACATCCAGGCGGCCACAACAGCACCGCTACCTGTTCAGCCAGCTTCAACCAACATCCAGGCGGCCACAACAGCACCGCTACCTGTTCAGCCAGCTTCAACCAACATCCAGGCGGCCACAACTGCACCGCTACCTGTTCCATTTTCAAAGGCACACTTAAAGTCAAAAGACATTATTACATGTGAAATGTGCAGCTTGCCCTTGAAAAAAAGAAATCTTCGAGTTCATT
>JBBPBX010027032.1:17711-37614 GCA_038048925.1 Garcialebias charrua
TATATATGTGTGTGTGTGTGTGTTTGTGTGTAAAATAAACTACTACTTATTACTTGTTCTACCATTCCTTCTTCTCAGTTTTTCACTTATCTTGTCTATCCCTGTCTTTAGGGTACGGATCCCCCGCGATAAACGAGAGACTACTGTAACACTGACTCTTAGACCTGACTGTCTTCTTCCAGGAGTGAGATTTCAATTAAACATCTAGTCCTTTTAAAGAAATAAACCAGTTAATATACCATCAGCAAAACTCTGCCTACTATTAGAAAGGCTCCACCTCAGAGGCCATTCTGCTCTACAACATCAAAAAACATTGGTGTAAATGCAGCACAATGAGCATCAAAACGTGTCTCACCACTGCTGCAGATCATAGCTATGGGAGGCGGGGTCTAGCTAACAGGAGGTGGGGTCTTGTTGATAAGCAGTGTGGTCTTGTTAGGAGGTGGGGTTTTGTTGATAGGAGGCGGAGTTAGGTTTAGGGGTCTTGTTGATAGGAGGTAGGATCTTATCGATAAGAGGCGGGTCTAGCGTAAAGGAGGTGGAGTCTAGCTGATTGGAGATGGAACATTAGAATCCCAATTTAATCACTTTTTCATAAAAAGAATTTGAACTGCAGAAATGAAATGATGAATGAATTTAATCATTTCTAAAACTACAACTTTTTTAAACTTTGCATACTCTGATACTCTGAAACCAGAACCTGGATCGGTACCAATAATTTGGCATAAAAAAAGCATTGAAATGCGTCATTACTTCTTTGTTCATCTGAGATCTGTGACCACACCCGACTAACGTGACGGAGATGGAAAAATGTATTTAATCATTCCTAAAGTAAATTTCTTTAATAAAGAGTTTAATAAAATAAGATGCATGTGTGTTTTTTAAGTAAATAAGCTCAAACCTGCAGAGAACTTGCCATCAGTATTAAACCTTCAACAAATCCATCAACTGAAACTTTACACACTGTGAGGTGACAAAAAACACATCAGCGCTCTTTTACCACTGAATCTGAACACACCTTGACAGTTTTTTCCATTGGATGAAATTTCAAAGCCAGCATTGCAGACACAGTGGAAGCTGCCCTCAGTGTTCACACAGCGCCCGTTGTTGCAGATCCGCCCATTGGCCACACACTCATCCAGGTCTGATGACACACACACACGACTGTAACAAACACATAAACTCTCAAACTGTGTGTTTATGCTCATGAGAGCATGTACACCTCACCTCGGCATTCAGTCCGGGTTGCAGTGGTCTGGAAACCAGCAGGACACTGACAGACATAGGAGCCCTGGGTGTTCACACACTCTCCGTGCACACATGGACTTCTCTCGCACTCATCATCATCTGAAGAGCAAACATTAAGCTGAAGAACTTCTCCCAGTGTCATTTCAACTGGACATGAAAGACTCTTACCAATGCACTCCTCCCTGGTGTCCAGCCTGAAGCCCATGTTGCACTCGCAGCGATACCCGGTCCTCGGCATGGGGATGCAGCGGCCGTTCAGGCAGAGGTTTCTGAAGGCCTGACACATGTTGGTGATGTTCTGGGCTTGGATTACGTTAGGACCTGACATAAATGTACACAATGGTAAAACACACACGTCTCTACAAAGACAACATAAATAATTCATTCTGGAGAGTCTAATCAGAGCTTTAGACCACATTCAGATGCTGATGGGACACACTGGAGACAAAGAGGCCTTCAGTGTCTCAGGGACACTTCAACATGTGACGATTGGTGGAATTGAATCACAGACTCTCTCACTGGAGGACAACTGCTCTAACCACTCAGCCACAGCCGCTCCAAAAGGAAACAAACAGAATAAAAACCAAAAACATGCGTAAAGGAACGTAGTACAGCAGAACATTCAGTATGATATGATTCTGGAACACGAAATGAAGACATCTGGTCATATCTGTTTCAGTCAGTCTCCTTCATACTGCATCAGTCCAGTCCTGGTCAAAACAAAGTTGAATTCTTTCAGTTCTCAGGTTTTAGGACCTGATCAAACTGATCTGGTCTTTAACCAGTTTAGGACCCAGTTTCTATTTAATGAATAATGAGTCTGTGGAATATGTTGGTTTTATTCATGTCGGCTCAAATCTGGATCACTGTGGGACCTGATAAAGACCAGGTCAAGTTTATTTAGTTTTAAAATCTGTGAACTGACAGAAACGTTTGAGCGTAACTTTAATTTCTGAGAACAGAACTGACCACAGATGAGGTCCATATTCCACCAAACGTCTCAGAATGCTGAGTTTGCACCGTTCATTGACCTAATAAAGATTTTTTTATTTCAGCACCAGGTTGCTCAGGAGGTTGTACAGCTGTAGAGTACTGTACCTGGTTCATTTTGTGAATATTCATTCAAATGTTTCAGCTGCAGATGTCAGTTGTTGTTGTTGTTGATTTGTAGCTCGTCATAAGAACATACTCAAGTTGTTGATAAAAAGTTGGATGCAGATAAATTCAACCCAGCCTGTTATAACTTCACTCTCACACAGCCTGCTCTTTGAATTGAGAAAGCTCTTTGGATAGAGGGTGAAACGTTTTCTGTTACAAATAAAGTCCAGTTGTTTTTGTATAGAACGCTTTTTCTGATGCAGATAAAGTTCAACAGTCAAAGATGGTTTAAGATTCAATAAGAGCCAAAGCAGAGATGTACCTGGTGGAGGAGGCTGTAATGGGAGATGACCTGGAAACTGTCCTGGAAACTGTCCTGGAAACTGTCCTGGAAACTGTCCTGGAAACTGTCCTGGATACTGTCCTGGATATTGGCCTGGATATTGGCCTGGATATTGGCCTGGATATTGGCCTGGGACTTGGCCGGGAGTTTGGCCGGGAGTTTGGCCGGGGGTTTGGCCCGGGTTTATGATGGGAATTTGACCAGGAATAATTTCATGTCCTTGTCCCGGAACAGGAACCGGGTAGATGCCAGGTAGGTCTGGACTCCCTGGGACACGGCCAGGAATCAGCACTCCATTAGTATCCAATGTCTGAATGCACAGCTGCTGGAATTCCTCTGAAACATGCAGAAAAGAAAACAAGGTCAATTCTGGTTAAGACATGAAACCTTTAAAGAAAAACCAATCCTGAGGGACCCCACCTGTTCCACGAATGGGACACATCTCAGGCGTGGAGCTGTCGGACCAGCAGCGTCCACTGTCACAGCAGCACTGCATTTTGGTAAGCTGCTGGGAGTTCTGGTTGGCACAGCGTCCGTTCAGCAGGGTAGCATAGCAGAACCCGAGCCGAGCATCTGTGAAAAACAAGACAGAATGAACCTCATCTACAACTACAACTCTAACCAAACTGGGCCATTGTAACAAATTTAAATATTCTTCTTCTTTCAGCTTTTCCCTCTTCAGGGGGTCTACATAGTGACTCCTACTCCATCTCACTGTCCTCTGCATCCTCTGTCCTCACTCCACTATACGTCCATGTCCTCTCTAAATGCATGCAAATATCTCCTCTGTCTTTTTTCCTGGTAACTGCATTTCTAACAGCCATCTACCAATATACATCTGCTCCCTCTTCTGGACATGTCCAAACCAATGTCCCTCCTCTGGACATGTCCAAATCATCTCAGTCTGGCCTCTCTAGCTTTATCTCCCAGTTCAAGTTCCCCTTGAACTGGGAGCAACAGGCACCAAGTTCCTCTCTTCAACATGTGCTGCACCTCTGATTATCTCATTCCTAACCTTATCCATCCTTGTCATGCCTAAGGAGAACATCAACTTCTTCATTTCCACCACTTCCAGTTCTTTCTCCTGTTTTTTAGTCCATGTCTCTGTCTTCAGACCATACAAAATAGCTGGTCTCACAACTGTCGTAAACTTTTCCTTTGACCTTTGCTGACACTTTTTGTCGCAAATCACTCCTGAAATTTTCTCCATCCACTCCATCCTACCCGGACTCTCTTTCACCTCTTTACCACACTCCCCATTTTCCTTGACAGTGGACCCCGAGTCCTTGAGTCCTGCACCTTTGTGACCTCTGCTCCTTGTAGCCTCATCGTTCTAATGGCCTCCCTCTCATTCACACACATACTCTGTCTTACTATGGCTGACTTTCATTCCTTTTCTTTCAAGTGCATAGTGCATACCTTCACCTCTCCAAGTTCTCTTCCATCTGTTCCCTGTTCTTACCACAGATCACAATGTCATCTGCAAACATCATAGTCCACAGGGATTCCTGCATGACCTCATTTGTTAGTCAGTCCATCACCAGAGAGAACAAGAAGGGGCTCAGAGCTGACCCTTGACGCTCTCCCACCTCCACCTTGAAGCTATCTGTCACTCCTACAGCACATCTTACCACTGTCCTGCTGTCCTCATACATGTCCTACTGTCTTCATACATGTCCTGTACCAGTCTAACACACTTCTCTGCTACTCCAGATTTCCTCATGCAATACCACACCTCCTCCCTCGGCACACTGTCATATGCTTTTTCTAAATCCACAAAATGGTAAATGGTAAATGGAGCTTACTTATATAGCGCTTTCCAGCCCCCTATGAGGGACCCCAAAGCGCTTCACAGTACCAGCCATCCACACATTCATACACACATTCATACACCGGTAGAGGTAGACTGCCATGCAAGGCACCATCCAGTCCTACCGGGAGCAACTCAGGGTTAAGTGTCTTGCCCAGGGACACAACGAGGTATGCAGTGACCGGGGATCGAACCCCGGACCTTCCGGTCCTGAGCCGGCTGCCCTGCCTCTACACCATGTCAGCCACAAAGACACAATGGAGTTCTTTCTGACTCTCTCTGTACTTCTCCATCAACATCCTCAAAGCAAAGACCAAAAATAAGTCTGTGGTACTCTTTCTTGGCATGAAGCCATATGGCTGCTCACAAATAGTCACCTCTCGTCTAAGTCTAGCTTCCACAACTCTCTCCCAGATCTTCATTGTGTGACTCATCAACTTAATCTTTGCTCTATGTTTCATCCCCTTATATTCCTGTCTCCTCCCTTCAGTCCTCACTGTCATATTTCTTCTAGACTAACCTCTTTCTTTAATATAGCTTCCTGCACTTCACTATTCCACCACCAGTTTCCCTTATAATCTAGTCCAGGGCTATTCAACAAAACTGCTCAGGGGGCCACAGTTACTGAAAGACAGCAGCTCATAGGCCGGACATCCAGTAATTAAAGTCATTGTGTAACTAAACCAAGTATTACATTTGTCTATTACCTTTATATCTGTTTGTTTTATTGCATTGAATCATGAATGCAATAAACAGTGCCAATCCCAAAACCCAAATCCAGAATAACGCCACCCTCACCCCAAATGTTTTTTTCAGTGAACTCATTGGTGGGCCAGACTGAAGTCACCTGAAGACCGCCAGTTGAATAGCCATGATCTATTCTCTGTCCAGATGACACAAGTACCTTTCCTACCTGTCTCTAATTACTGTTGCTGTAGTAGCCCAGTCATTCAGAAGCTCTTTCTTACCATCAAGAACCATTAACAGCTACTCTCTGAATGCCTATCAACATTTTTCCTTCCTCAGATTCCCCATGTGGGAACACTGGCGAATCCATTGAATCCACACCCACTGGTCGTTGGCCCTGTTCAGTTTGCAAAGCTGGTGTGGGCAGCAATTCAATCATGTGTCAACAGTGCCAACAGTGGTGTCACAAAAGTTGTTCAAAAATAAGTGGTCCATTGTCAAAAGCGACCAATTTCGTTTGTCCTACTTGCATCAATCCACAACAACAAGTACAACGCAACAATACAATTGGAGCCATTGGCATCGAAACAGTCAAGTCGTTTCAATATCTAGGGGATGTGTTGGACTGTACTGAAACAGCCGAAGTTGCCGTTCGGGCACGCATACGTGTGGCGTGGAATAAATGGCATCTACTCGCTTCTATACTGATGCGGCGCGACATCCCACTACTCCTACGTTCAAGACTCTATGGCTCAGTGATACGTCCCGTGCTGTTGTATGGCGCAGAAACATGGCCAATGACAACAAAACTCGAACAGCAACTTCACCGAACCGACATGAAAATGCTCCGATGGATGCAACGCATTAGTCTTAAAGATCACATCCAATCGACCGAAATCCTGCGTCGAGCAGGCTTATGTGCGATTAAGGACGCATGCCGGCGACACCGTTTGCGGTGGTTCAGTCATGTTAAACGAAGTGAAAACAGTGCTATACTTGCTATTGCAAACCTTGAAGTACCTGGCACCCGTCCCAAAGGCCGTCCGAAAAAGACCTGGGCGCAAACGATTCAACAAGATCTGAAAGCGTTGAACCTCAATGAACTGGACGCAACTGACCGCCTAATCTGGTGTCAAAAACTTGGCGACAAAGAAGTAACGTCCCACCTCGGAATCGGGAATACGGACATTAAACAAATGACAATAAAGACTCTCTGACTCTCTCTGACTCTGACTCTCTAAACGAAGATAGATAGATTCCCCATGTGGTCTTCTCTGATTTTACTCTTTTTCTCTTCTTCACAACCGCAGTCGTTCTACACACAACCATCTGATGCTGTCTGGCCACACTTTCACCTGCCACAACCTCTCCTCTACATCACATCCAACCTGTGGAGCACAACCACTGACAACTGTTAGCACAATTCTAGTTCTACCTTCAGGCACATCACCCTATTGGACACTCTTTTCACCTCTACTACATTCTTTGCCAACTTCTCCTTCAGGACCACCTCTATTCCATTTATCTCTCTATCCACACCATGGTAAAACAGTTTGAACCCTGCTCCAATGCTGAGAGCCTTGCTGCCCTTCCACTTGGTCTCTTGGACACATAAAACATCTACCTTCCTTCTCTGCATCATGTCAGCCAGCTCTCCTTTGCCTGTCATTGTCTCCACATTTAGAGTTGCAACCCTCAGTCCTACATTCTTCACTTTCCTCTTTTCCCTCTGTCTCCTGACACATTTCCCTCCTCGTGGTCTTTGACTAACAGTAGCACAATTTCTGCTGGCACCCTGTTTGGCAACAGCACCGGTGGCATTCATTGTTAACCTGGGCCTCGACCGATCCGGTACGGTGTCACTTAGATTAACTTGCATGTTAGTTTTGGTCAAAGTGTTTTACGTCGGATGCCTTTCCTGACATAACACTCACCATTTACTCAGGCTTGGGACCAGAACAAGAGACACACTGGCTCTTATAAACCCATATTTTATTCAAAATAAAACACAATGAAATGATCAAATGCTGAAACAAATCACTTGTACCATTTATAAGATTCAATAAGTGATTAGCAATAATAAGCAATAAGCAATTTACATATGATGGTGCGTGACTCCTGTTATAAATCCACACGCACACACAGTCTGGTTCATTGAATTGATAAAGCTTCTCGGATGAGAAGCGAAACGTCTTCTGTTACAAATAAAGTCCAGTTGATCTTGAATTGAACGCCTTTTTGAAGATTCAATAAGATTTACCTGACTAAATAAAGGTTGAATGAATGAATGAATAAGAAAAAATTAGATCATTTTCAATCTGACTGCAGAAACTCATCTGTAAAAAGTTGTTCCAGGAGTAACTAAAGGTTCTAAGAGCAAGAAGTCCAGATCAGAACCAGGAGGAACATTTAACTGATGAGGTGAATTATCAGGTCAGTCAGAGGACTGGAGAGAAACAGAGACTGATAGAAGTAAAGATGGGCACAGGTTCAGCTCTCTGTCTAAAACAAGAGGAACAATTTCAGAATAAATTTTCTGGATGAATTTCAGAATTAAAGCTTCAGTATGTAGCTTTTTTTATGAACATATTTCTTCACTCTGTCACTACCTCCTGACAGACTGATGTTAGCCAGGTAATCTCTGAAAAAAAATAAAAAAAAATATTGTCCCCTTGCTTCTCCAGGTGGTAAATAAGCATTTCTAAAAAGAAAAGGTGACCCGCCATTTTCCAGCCAATAAAAACAGAGTTTGTAACCAGCCAATAAAAACAGAGCTTGAATTTGAATCAGCCAATAAAAACAGAGCTTGAATTTGAAATTCAACAGACCACAAGGGGGCAGAGCCACATATGGCTCTGAGGGGGAGGGATCAGAATGCTTTGCCTGTTGAAAATAGTTCTAAGTGCTGCAGTTCTACAGAAACTGCATACTGAACCTTTAAGTTCCTGAATAAAGACTTAATCGCCATGATCTCCAGTTCATAATCTGATCCACAGATTAGAAGAATCAGTAGAAATCTGAACTCAAAGGACGAGGCCCTCAGGGGCCACTGCATTAAAACCAAGTCTGGTTCTGGTTCTGTTCACACACAGTTCATCCATAGATGCTGCTTAAAGAGGGCCTCAACACACTGTGAAACAGTAACTCCGCCCCCGAAGCAGATTCAAAATCTCCCTCAAAATGGGCGTGTCGAGAGACAAGGAGGTTGGGGGTTGTGCTGCGTTCACGCCTCCTCCAGCAACAACCTAAAACAAACTAAATCTCTGGCCAACAACATAAACCAAGCAACAACAAAGAATAAACATGTAGATGTATTTATCTATTCCACCCGACCTATCCAAAACAAAAGGCTTAAAAAAATGAAAATAAAACCACAAAGTTCTCTGAGACCGGGGATCGAACCCGGGTCTCCCAGATCCCGACCCAGCTCTTACACCACTGACCCAATTTGGCATTCATGCATTGCTCCTCTATCGCACACTATTAAAACAAATACAACCAGACAGTTTTGATGAAGTGAAAAATATTCTTAAAATAAATAAGCTAAAATACACA
This sequence comes from Garcialebias charrua, assembly GCA_038048925.1. NCBI lineage: Eukaryota > Metazoa > Chordata > Actinopteri > Cyprinodontiformes > Rivulidae > Garcialebias > Garcialebias charrua. Next base: position 26,453 of record JBBPBX010027032.1, read on the forward strand.
AATAACTAGTGCCATTCCGAAAACTATAATATGTTTTGTTGCAGAGCTTTTCAGGAGTGAAATGTAGCACTTCCATATAAGGTATGAACTACAGTGAGGACGTCTCATCTCCGCAGGGGATTGGCTCTGCTTGAACCACGTTCGTGACGAAAGCGTGCGAAAACACGTCACTGTGCGAATCCTAGACAAATAAGGAAATTAGGGTGCAATCCCTCTGTTCAACCCATAGGACTACCGTAAACATGTTTTTAGACCAAATATTGCCTATTTACACAAATACGAACAATTACATGAAAATTAACACAGCCATAGTGCTATGAAACATTTTAAACACATTCTAGGGAGTTTATTAGCTAAAAAAAAGTTAAATTTCGGTTTAGTTCCTCTTTAAAGCTCTATCAGGCAAAGAAGAAGCCAAATGTGACCGTCATACAGAATGGCTCCCGTCTTCTCTGGACCAGAGCTCATTTCAAATGGACCGAGGTGAAGTCCAGAACCGTTCTGTGGCCAGACTGGTCCAAATCTGAAGTTCTGTTTGGAAACTATGCACCAAGTCCTACGGACTAAAGAGGAGAGGGACCATCCAGCCTGGTAACAGGTCTAAAGCCTGCCTCTCTGCAATTTCAAATTCAAATGCAATTTCAATCCTGTGTATGTCCTGTACATATTGCAGTTTTGACAATAAAGTTGACTTTGACTTTGACTCTGACGGTATGGGGATACATTAGTGCCTCTTGTAAAAGCAGCTGACACATCTGGAAAGACTCCATCAATGCAGGAAAGTATCTACAGGTTTTAGAACATCTGCTCCATCCAGCAGAGAAGATTCAGAACTGAAGAACAGCTAGTATCTTCCATTCAGACCAGAACAGGACTACCTTCCTTCCAACACCTGGTCTCCTTGGGTCCTTCAAAACTACTTTTATTACTCTTTTTATTTTCTTTCGTGAGAACGAACAAAGTTAGATCCTGTAACGTTGTGTGCACCTCAGTGTGCACGTTGCTCAGTCATATTTAGTTTTTGTTTATGATGTTCCATGTGTTTTTTTTAGAAGCAGTTCTGTCTGCTCTTCGTGTCGAGCTCACTGCCGAAACTCCAATCAAGATGTTTCGCTTCAGTTTCCATCATCTGGACATTTGAGTCACGGCTTTCTCTGTTTGAGAAGTTTCCTGCAGCTTCTGGCACCGTGCAGCAGCATGACTCACACTCAAGCTGCATTAATGTGTGGCTCTAGACCCAACCAGTGAAACCTCGTGCCGGACCTGACGGGATCCTGAACCCACAGGGTCTCGGGGATCCGTAGAGTTGAACGTTGAGACTCGTGCTGCTCCTGCATGGGAAAGCGGCTCGGCGTCGGGCTCAGCAGCGTTCTGGCACCAAACTCTCAGACATTCCTTCCTGCTCTCCTGAGGGGTGATGTGTGCGTGTGTGCTCGCATATGTTTGTGTGTGCATGCATGAATAAAAGTGTGACAGTGTGCACGAAGGTCAAACGGATTATTCCGACTCACATTCTTCCCGGGTCTGTTTATGATGAAACTGGGCTGAAACAGGAAGTTTTAACTTTTCTGGTGATCAGGAGTCCAGCTCACGCATTCTTTATTGAAGAGCTAATCTCCTCTAAGACTCGGACTCTTCGAGTTACTCCCCTTTTCAGTTTGAAGAGTGCTCATCGTTGATCAACGACAAACGAGCAACCGACTACTGACCTAAATTCTAGCAGCTGGAACGTTGGGCTGGGTCCAGTTCAGCTCTCAGAGCCAGATGTGGACAGAACCAGAACGATGTGGAAAAGGAAACGCAGCAGCAGCGCGTTCATGACTGAGCAGTTTGGGGTTCATATAGTCGGTCTAAACGTGGGAGAAGTGAACTCGCTGAAGCTTTTGGAGGCGGTGGCTGTCGTTGGGAAAGGAACTCACCCACACATCTGGATCCATCAACAGAGGTGTAGAACCCCTGAGGACACTTGCAGTAGTAGCTGCCAATGGTGTTGAAGCATTCCCCCACGCCACAGAGGCCGGGGATGTTGGAGCACTCGTCCAGATCTGAGGAGGGAGGAGCAAAGACGTTCAGAGTACATTAAATCCAGAGGCGTCTCCTCTGGTGACACCATCCTCTGAGCTCATCAGCACACATCGCTCACACACTCCACGAGCTCGTTTCTGGGAATAAAACGGCACTTCTTTTTTTTCTCTCTCCCAGGATCAACGCCAGAAAGACAAAATCTGATGCTGATCTGGAAACGATCACAGTCGAGGCAGAAGAAAGACACGAAGGAGAGAGAAAACATTCTTCACATGAAAATATATAGGACTAGTTTGAAGGGACGTTTTATTTCGAATATAAGGGAGTGGAATTGTGGAATGTTTTGGGAAAAGATGTTAAAGATGTGAACTCTGTGATGAAATTCAAAAAAATTATCAAGTCTAAACTGCTAGCAAAATACTAAAGCTTTAAGTAAAGCATTCGAATGTATTGTTAATTGTAGAGTGTGAAATGTTACTTAATTGATCTGTTGTTTCTGGAAAATTATTGTTTAAATTGATTGTTTGAAACTGTTTGTTGTTATTTTTTTGTTTTTTTTAAAGGGGCAGACAAAATAAGAAAATTTTCTTCTTTCTGCCACCTTTCATTTTATGTATTTTAATTATTTCACAAATTTATGAAATGTTTTTTTTTTCTCCATTATCTTTTATGGTTTTTTTATATACGTTAAATGAATAAAAACTTTAATAAAATAAAAAAATAAAAAATCTTAAGCACAGCCTAAGGCCAAATCTAAGAACAACAAAGAATCAGAAATGAATAATTCTAAAGTCATTCATGACAAATAATCCTCAGTGATGAAACCAGTTGGATTAATTCAGCTGCAGATTAACTCAAGATACCGCCTGCTACATAAAATATATTATTAATATAATTCTTGCTTGTTGAAGCTGACAGCTGCTCAGCCTGATGAGGGAACTTGATTTTAAAACATTTATTGTAAATCAGAACAAGTCAGATGTTTTATCTGATGCTCAGCAGCAGCAAGTTTGGATTCACACATTTTGAAAAGCTTCATTTCCTGCTCATTTTGTCAGGTTTGCATTTTTAAAGCAGTCCTCTTATTTTAATGTTAAATAAATAAAAGCTCTCGTTATTTGGCTAAGCATTAAAAGAGAAAAAACATTAAAAAGTAGATGTTTTTTTTTAAAATCCTCACTGTTCAATGAAAACTTTTTCTCTCATTATTTTATTCTTGTCATGTTTTTGATAAACTGAGTGTGGATTCCAGGGAGCAGAACAAACAAAAAGCGCCAAAGAGCTCTTGAACCGTTTATTCAATGGAAATATGTTGTTTTGTTATTTACAAGAAAAAAAATACAGAAATACAAAGAGAGCCAAGGTTTCTGCCCGATAGCTATCAAATGTGAAACAAGAAATTAAATTAAAAGTTGCTGGCAGAGTTGTGTGTTTGTGACACCATTAAAACACAAGTTTTAATAACATTTTATCTCGTGTATACTGTCATTAAATGAAATCGCAGTGTGGTTTAAACAGCCTTAAAAGTGAAAAAAACAAAAATCTGCATCAAATTATTATAAACAATTTGATGAAATCATGAAAAAACATTCACCCTCAATATAAAAACTACTAAATTAATTAAATTAGCCTCTTTATTTCTGTGCTGGGGTTGATGTAAAAGAAGAAATACACACAACATATCTTAAAAGCCACTGCAGGTTTTGTTTCCATGCTTCGGTAACTTCTGGGTGGGGGCCACCATCACAGCTCATGTGTACTGTAAGAGGCCCGCGAGCCAGATGACATTTCCCATCATGCATTTCAGAGCTCTTCGTCAACATGGCGGTCCGTTTGTGTCTTACCGTCACATTTCTGGGAGACCTCGTTGAACTTGTGCCCGGCGGGACATTTGCACTCGAAGGACCCCACCGTGTTGATGCAGTTTCCTCCCTGACAGCTGCCGGGGATGGCCTGGCACTCGTCCACATCTGCACACACACACACACACACACAACAGAAAGTTACACACGAGCAACGTGCACGCTGCGTTCTGAACACAGCTTCACCGGGTTGGACTTCCTTCATTAAAACCACGAACAGACGAGGAGGAAGAAGTTTGACCCAAAATACAAACTTCAGAGCCTCATTCAGGAACTTTACTCTGAACTGAACTTTATTCCACTGTTTTCAGGCTACGTTCAGCAACAGCTGATCGCAACGTTGGTGTTGGACCGTATCGATGCTAACGGGATGAGATAGATTAGTTTGTCACAGCTTCAGAAGCATGGACTCTGATGGAGGTCAGGTTGAAATGAGAACGTCCTCACGGAGACATCAGGTCTGAGCTGTAAGAGCTGCAGAGTAAACATTGCACACAGATGTTCTCAGACTGCTGAACCTCTGACCATCTTTACTTCTATCAGTCCGTTTCTCTCCAGTACTCTGACTGAGCTGCTGATAATTCACCTCATCAGTTACTAAATGTTCCCCCAGCTGGTTCTGATCCGGACCGAACCAGCGTCTGTTGCTCCTCGAGCAACCGTTTACAGACGTGTTGATGACATCACATTCAACATTATAGCATTTGATGCGTGTACTTTGTTCCACTGAGAATAAAAGCAGGTTTTTTGACATTTACGGATTATTGCATTTAATTTTTATTCACCTTTCAGGCAGTTTGTTTATTCATTTTTGCACTAGGTGTTGTACATGAATGAGTGTACAGATAACAATACGTTTTAACATCATTACAATAAATGACTCGTGCTGCTGTATTGTTTTACACAAAGGTGGGCGCCAGACCACTTGGGAGAGCTAAAGCGCTAATCCGCTTATAGCGGACCTAAACAATTTGTTAGCGTTATAGCGGATTGACTAACTTTTATAATTCATAAGCGGATTTGCGCTATTTTTATTTAAAATGCAGTACCGCTAATAACTAATTATCTATCAGTAAAAATAAAAATAAAACGTATTTACGGGCTCTTAAATCAACTGGACGACTGCTCACGGACCATATCCTGTCACCGCCGGATGTGGTCCGTGAACAAAAGCGGTCCCCGCCCTAAGGCGGGGCTACAGAGAGCGCTCTCTCTATAGCAGTTAGCAGCCAGTGTGTTACTCTGCAGCCTTATTGCTTGTTTTCGAAGAGTCAGACGAAGAGTTTTTAACATGGAGGGTGAACTTATGGATGTTTCTCAGCGGCCTACGCGACGCGTCAGCGCCTCATTTGCCCTGTTCAAAATGGCGACGGCCACAGAAGCGAAGGACTTTACAAGAAAACACGGTAAAAACAATTATTTCTTTGCTGAGAAAAAATATATTTCTTAGCTGACTTTATAGCACAAGGTTTTTCTGAGCTTAACCGTTTCACGAAATGGTCAAATCTGCTGGATTAAAAAAAGTAGTTCGCCATTTGCACGTTAGCGCGTTAGCATTTAGCTTCCGCTAGCTTTGCTAATACATAAGCACTTTTGAAATTGCGGACCTAAATAAATTAATAAGCGCTTTAGAAATAGCAGAACTAATTTTTGGATTAGCGCTGCCCAGCACTGGTTTTACATTATTAGTGTTTAGCTAGATATTAGATCTTTTAGCGTACCGTTCGGCATTCATTTAGTGTATAAATATTAGATCCTTATACTGTTTCTTTTACACTCAATTACTGTTTCTTTTATACATTATATTTTTGCTATTGTTGGGTGTAACTGGGACCCTGAGTACATAATTTCTCGAACTAAAGGAACAACAAACCGACGTGTTTGAAATGTGCACCATTACATAATTTCCTTTGATGAATCTGAGTAAAATGAAGGAATCAGGCTGACTATCTGCAGGAGGCTGTTGACCTTCTGCCATCTCCTGAGTCTCTCATGTTCCTGTGGGTGCTGGCTCCGGTTCGCCTCCCCTGCCGTGGATCTGATGTTGTTGGGTTCGGAGCAGGGAGGCACATTTGACCAGAAATGAGCTCTCCCACGTGGCACCACCACTGACCCGTGTTACTGAGTCTGACAGTCCCGCCGCAGCGGGTGTCTGAAGGCATTCCACACACATGTAGGAGGCACCCCCGCCGACCCAATCTAACTCAATCAGAACTAATCCTCTGGAGGGAGGAGGAGGAAGACGTTCAAATAAAGAAGATAGAAGCAGCTGTTTATTCATAAAAAGAGAACAAAACTTATAAAAACAGAAGCGTGCCTCGGCTCCGAGGTCCAGACTTTACCTTGGCACGCCCCGGTTCGGTGGTTTGGTATGAAGCCTCTCCGACAGGGGTGAGGCTGGGCCGGGCACATCTCACATGGGTGACCCCACGCCCGCCCCACCGTGGCGCAGCAAAGCGTTTTGGTGCACACAATGCCGGTGAGCTGGCCCTGGCACATCTGGTTGTTCACCGAGGCGAAGCACGGTCCGGTCCGATAATCTGCAGAGAGACCAGGAGGACGTTTTAATCCCAAACATCACGTTCAGCAAAAACAGAAGGAACTTCCTGTTACAACCATAGAGGTCCATGATGACACAAATTAGATTACAGATTAATACAATTTAGAGGCTAATCTATAGAGGCTAAACTGTACAGGCTAATCTATAACAGCTAATCCATACATAGAGGCTAATCTATAAAGGCTAATCTGTAGAGGCTAATCTGTAGAAGCTCATCTATAGAAGCTAAACTGTACAGGCTAATCTATAACAGCTAATCCATACATAGAGGCTAATCTATAAAGGCTAATCTGTAGAAGCTAATTTATAGAGGCTAAAATGTACATGCTCATCTATAAATGCTAATCCACATATAGAGTTTAATCTGTAGATGATAATCTGTAGAGGCTAATCTATAGAGGCTAATCTATAAAGGCTAATCTATAGAGACTAATCCAAGGCTTATCTATAGAGACTAATTTGAGGTTAATCTATAGAGACTAATTTGAGGCTAATCTATTGAGACTAATCTGAGGCTAATCTATAGAGACTAATCTGAGGCTAATCTATAAAGGTTAATCCATACACGCTAATCTATAAAGGATAATCTATAGAGACTAATCTGAGGCTAATCTATAGAGACTAATCTGAGGCTAATCTATAGAGACTAATCTGAGGCTAATCTATAGAGACTAATCTGAGGCTAATCTATAGAGACTAATCTGAGGCTAATCTATAGAGACTACTCTGAGGCTAATCTATAAAGGTTAATCCGTACACGCTAATCTATAAAGGATAATCTATAGAGACTAATTTGAGGCTAATCTATAGAGACTAATCTGAGGCTAATCTATAAAGGTTAATCTGTACACGCTAATCTATAAAAGATAATTTATAGAGACTAATCTGAGGCTAATCTACAGAGACTAATCTGAGGCTAATCTATAGAGACTAATCTGAGGCTAATCTATAAAGGTTAATCTGTACAAGCTAATCTATAAAGGATAATCTATAGAGACTAATCTGAGGCTAATCTATAGAGACTAATTTGAGGCTAATCTATAGAGACTAATCTGAGGCTAATCTATAGAGACTAATCTGAGGCTAATCTATAGAGACTAATCTGAGGCTAATCTATAGAGACTAATCTGAGGCTAATCTATAGAGACTAATCTGAGGCTAATCTATAGAGACTAATCTGAGGCTAATCTATAATGGTTAATCCGTACACGCTAATCTATAAAGGATAATCTGTAGAGACTAATCTATAGAGACTAATTTGAATATAGAGACTAATCCACACATAGAGGATAATCTGTAGAGGCTAGGGCTGGATGATATGGCCAAAACTTTTATCACAATATATTTCTTAATTTCGGTCGATAGCGGTATAATTTGATATCAATATAAACATTTTAAAAGCCTCAGAATAACTACAAACCATACAAATAAATTAATGTTCACCTTTTATTTGTATTTAGCCTTCAAAAAATTGAAATCCCCATCAAATAAACATAAAATTCTCAACTTTGTCAATATTACTAGTTTTAACTTTAAAAAAAAAACTACTTTAAAATTGACAGCACTGAAATTAATAGTTAATGAAATAAAATTGTTGGATGTTTTTATTGATGAGAAGCTGACATGGAGATTTAATAATAATAATAAATTCAATTTATACCGCACTTTTTATTAAAGCTTCAGTATGTAGCTTTTTTTATAAACATATTTCTTCACTCTGTCACTACCTCCTGACAGACTGATGTTAGCCAGGTAATCTCTGAAAAAAATTAAAAAAAATATTGTCCCCTTGCTTCTCCAGGTGGTAAATAAGCATTTCTAAAAAGAAAAGGTGACACGCCATTTTCCAGCCAATAAAAACAGAGTTTGTAACCAGCCAATAAAAACAGAGCTTGAATTTGAATCAGCCAATAAAAACAGAGCTTGAATTTGAATTTCCACAGACCATGGGAGAGCAGAGCCATATATGGCTCTGAGGGGGAGGGATCAGAATGCTTTGCCTGTTGAAATTTTTTCTAAGTGCTGCAGTTCTACAGAAACTGCAGACTGAACCTTTAATAAAAATCTCAAAGTGCTAGATTTCATGTAAATTACTTATGAATAAAAATATCAATTGCATTATTGTAAAAAGTAAAAGAGTTTTTGAATGACAAAGCTTTGTATATATTGTATAATGTAATGATTGTTCCATATTTAATCTATTCTGTTGAAGTTTGGGGGAAAGCATGCAAAACAATTACAAACCCTATTTTTATTTTACAAAAAGAGCTATACGAATTGTTAGTAGGAAATGCTATGGTCACCCAACAAATATATTATTTCATCAGTTGAAATTATTAAAATGTTATTGTATAAAGCTCATAAAAAATATTACCCCCAAATATTCAATTAAAATTTGTTAAAAAAAGAGAGTCATCATAACCTTAAGGGATGGAAATGTTTGTAAAACCTCCATTTAGAACTACATGTAGTGTGAAGGAGCTGAGTTGTAATTCATGGAACAGGATTGTGGAGTTGCCTCGATATCACCATAAACATTTCTAAAAAAAATTATATGTTTAAAAAGATGATTAAGTTTAAGTTGTTGGGAAGGTATACCTAAAGTTTTTTTAGTTTTCAGTTTGGAGACTGTTCAAGTGAAGGTTGCTGTTTGTTTGTAGTTATTTTGTATTTTTTGAATAAGGGGCAGATAGAAGATTTTTTTTTCTTTCTGCACCTTTTCATTCAATGTTTTTTTTTTCTTTCTGGTGAATTTGTTTTAATTTGAATAAATTAATAAATTGTTTTTAAAAAAAACATGCAGCGCTGGGGGTGTTGTTTCAGGGACACGTTGGGTCAGACTTTATTGTGCTTCATCTTCTGACTAAGCATATTCTATCAAGTAGAAACTCTTCAGATTAAACAAGTTAGATGTGTTCCCACCGCTCGTTGGAACGACTCTCTGTCACGTTTTGCAGCGTAACGAAAACTGCAGTTTATCTGATCTTAGAAAGCCGAAACACTTCCACACCGCCGAATTAGTCTTTCCTCTCTCATCAGTTATGTCATCTGCTTTCTCTTCGCTTGTGAAACATTGTTCAGTCACATTCTGACGGTCATGGGCGCTAATTTTGAAGCGCACGTTGAAGATTAGCTTAAATTAGCCTGCTTCCGCTAGCGCCTTCTGGACTCGAGTTCTGCGTAACATCTACGTCATCACGCACTTACATCGTTGTGTCGCAGCTTTTTATGTCCGAGTTGAAACTGAAGCTGCCGCTTCAACCCGAACAGAAAAAGAAATGTGTCAGTGAAACGCCGTTATCCTATAGAAATATCGAAAATATGCTTAAAACTCATATCATCGTTATTGACTAAAAGTATATCGCGAAATATATCGATATCGAATTATTGTCCAGCACTAGTAGAGGATAATCTGTAGAGGATAATCTGTAGAGGATAATCAGTAGAGAATAATCTATAGAGGATAATCTGTAGAGGATAATCTATAGAGGCTAATCTGTAGAGGATAATCTATAGAGGATAATCAGTAGAGGATAATCTGTAGAGGATAATCTGTAGAGGCTAATCTGTAGAGGCTAATCTGTAGAGGATAATCTATAGAGGATAACCTGTAGAGGATAACCTGTAGAGGATAATCTATAGAGGATAATCTGTAGAGGATAATCTGTAGAGGATAATCTATAGAGGATAACCTGTAGAGGATAACCTGTAGAGGATAATCTATAGAGGCTAATCTGTAGAGGATAATCTGTAGAGGATAATCTATAGAGGATAATCTGTAGAGGATAATCAGTAGAGGATAATCTATAGAGGATAATCTGTAGAGGATAATCTGTAGAGGATAATCTATAGAGGATAACCTGTAGAGGATAACCTGTAGAGGATAATCTATAGAGGCTAATCTGTAGAGGATAATCAGTAGAGGATAATCTGTTATTTTCAATGGCAGAAACTCACTCTTGAACATGCCCAGCTCTTTTAAGATGTTAGCTGAGCTCCTCCTGAGAACTTCAAAACTGAGGTCACTCTGACTGCCTTCTACTGCAGGTATGATACTGACTTTTAATAAACACTCCACACAGTCTCCCTTGTGAGTTGCTAATAATAGTGGACTGTGAGTTTGGTGCAGAAGCAACGGTTTACAGAAACAAAAGCCCTGCAGTTTAGCGTCACGTCTAAGACACAGAGCAGGTGATGAAAACCTGCAGAAAGACTCCATGAAACCAGAGACAGAGAGGAAGTCTGGAAAAGTTTTTTCGGGAGGCTGCAAAGAGAAGCTGACTATAGCCTGCATCGCTCCCTGCGTCGTGTCTGAGGGGAGAGCTGAATGTTTGTGTAGTTTGGTGCTTTGGCTTATTTTTGTAGCGATCAGAGGAAGCAGATCGTGTTTAGCCTCGGCTGCCAGGGTGTGCCTCTGGAACAGAGGAGGTGATTTCCACACCAACACTCAGGAATTAAAACTAAATCGTTCCCAACGTTTATGATGGTGTGAAGAAAGTCCCTCCATTAAGACCCATGTTCCCCGCCTCGTTAGAACAGGTTCTGATCCCCTGGGCCAGATGCAGGCAGTCACTTTCTCACTTCATTTTTCCTCCAAACAGCTCTTTAGCTGCAACCTCCCAAACTCATCAGCTGAAGTACTGGAAGCACCGATCCAGACAGAAGGGAAGTTTCTGGACCGGACCCAGAAGCAAAAATCCTTTTTACAGCAGACA
>JBBPBX010027034.1:11955-29339 GCA_038048925.1 Garcialebias charrua
GAACAAAACCTCATCAGCAGTGACTTGGTGGAACAACTATCCATTCCTACCCATGCTCTTCGAGACCCTTTGACAGTCGCCGGTCTTACTGGACAAGTTTTCGCCAAGATTCACCTGAGAGTCCAGGAACTCCACCTCATCATCTCTGGAAATCACCATGAGCAAGGTGAATTCTTCGTTTTTGACTCTCCCACCACTCAATTAATATTGGGTTTTCCTTGGTTGGAGAGGCATAATCCATTATTGGACTGGTCGGAGAGGAGGATAGACAAGTGGAGCTCGTACTGTCTCAAGAACTGTCTTCGCTCTGCTGTACCGAAGACCTCTGTAAATAACCCCCAGTCACAAGCTGTTGACCTAAGCAAAGTACCTCCTGTGTATCATGACTTAAGTGCTGTGTTCAATAAAGAGAAGGCTTTGTCCCTGCCTCCACATCGCCCTTATGATTGTGCTATTAATCTTCTTCCTGGAGCTCCTCTGCCTACCAGTAGATTATACAACATATCAGGGCCTGAGAGAAAGACTATGTCAGATTATATTGGGGAGTCTCTGACGTCTGGTATCATTCGACCGTCCACCTCACATGTGGGAGCGGGTTTCTTTTTTGTGTCTAAAAAGGATAAGACCTTGCACCCATGCATTGACTATCGTGGGTTAAACCAGATCACCATCAAAAACAAATATCCGCTACCTCTCATTGATTCCATTCATGACCAGTTGTATTCGGCTGCCATATTTACAAAATTAGATTTGCGTAATGCTTACCATCTGGTAATGTATGTTCGTGAGGGGGATGAGTGGAAGACCGCCTTCAAGACTCCACTCGGTCATTTTGAATACTTAGTAATGCCTTTCGGCCTTACTAATGCTCCTACGGTGTTCCAGGCACTCGTTAACGACGTCCTTAGAGATTTCCTTAATGAGTTTGTTTTCGTTTATTTAGATGATATACTCATTTACTCCCACGACTTGAGCCAACACGAGACTCACGTACGTGCGGTACTGCAGAGACTCCTTGAGAATCAGCTTTATGTAAAGGCAGAGAAGTGCGATTTTCATGTCACCACTGTGTCATTCCTGGGGTTTATTTTCGAGGGTGGTAGTTTTCGCACTGACCCTGAGAAGACCAGGGCTGTGGAAGAATGGCCCACTCCTGCGGATCGCAAACAGCTGCAACGGTTCTTAGGCTTTGCAAACTTTTATAGAAGGTTCATTAAAAATTATAGCCGCATTGCTGCTCCTCTTACTCAACTCACCTCCACGTTAAGAACCTTCTCCTGGACTCCTGAGGCTGAGACGGCTTTTAAGGAACTTAAGCGTCTTTTCTCCACCGCCCCCATCCTTCGTCACCCTGACCCGGAGAGACAATTCATCTTGGAGGTCGACGCGTCGGACACGGGTGTGGGAGCAGTTCTTTCTCAGCGTTCTCAGGAGGATAACAAGGTCCACCCTTGTGCGTTCTTCTCTCGACGTCTTAGCCCTTCGGAGCAGAATTATGATGTGGGGAACAGAGAGTTATTGGCTGTAAAATTGGCACTGGAAGAATGGAGGCACTGGTTGGAGGGTACCAAGACACCTTTTTTGATCTGGACAGATCATAAGAACCTTATTTACATCCAGAACGCCAAGAGGCTGAGTCCAAGACAGGCTCGTTGGTCTTTGTTTTTTGCAAGGTTTAACTTTTTTTTGACCTACAGACCTGGATCTAAGAACATCAAGCCCGATGCCCTGTCAAGACAGTTTTCCATTTCCGACCAGCACAAGACTGAAGACAACATACTGCCCCCCTCCGTTGTGGTTGGCGCACTTACCTGGTCCATTGAAAAAGACATTCAAGAGGCGCAAGGATCTGAACCCGACCCAGGTACCGGTCCTCCTGATAGAAGGTTTGTTCCCTCCGCTATCAGATCCAAGGTGCTAGACTGGATCCATTCGAACAAACTGTCATGTCACCCAGGCACTAACCGCATGCTTTCCTTTGTCAAGAGACACTTCTGGTGGCCCACTCTCAACCAAGACATTAAGGAGTTTGTGGCTGCTTGCCCTACCTGTGCTCGCAACAAGAGTGGGAACCAACCTCCAGCAGGTTTGTTACAGCCTTTGCCCACACCCAGTCGTCCATGGTCCCATGTAGCTCTGGATTTCATCACTGGACTGCCCCCCTCTGAAGGGAACACTGTCATTTTAACAGTTGTTGATAGGTTTTCCAAGACAGCTCATTTTGTACCCCTTGTCAAGCTTCCCTCTGCCTTGGAGACTGCTCACCTCCTGACCCAGCACGTCTTTCGGATTCATGGTATTCCCACAGATCTGGTTTCGGACCGAGGCCCTCAATTCACTTCTCAGGTCTGGCAGGCTTTCTGCAACACCCTGGGGGCCTCTTCTAGTCTGTCATCTGGTTATCATCCCCAATCTAATGGACAAACGGAGCGATGTAACCAGGAGTTGGAGGCTGCCCTACGATGTGTCATTGAGGACAACCCGTCTTCTTGGAGCAAACATCTGGTGTGGGTAGAGTATGCTCACAATACTCACACATCCTCCGCCACTGGAATGTCTCCCTTCGAAGCCTCTCTGGGTTATGCTCCCCCGCTTTTTCCTAGTCAGGAATCCGAGATCTCTGTCCCTTCTGTTCAGCACCATTTCCGCCGTTGCCGTAGGGTTTGGCGTCAGGCTAAGGCGGCCCTGCTACGTACTGCTGACCAGAACAAGAGACACGCAGACCGCCATCGTTCTGTGGCTCCTGCTTACCACGTGGGTCAGAGGGTCTGGCTCTCTACCCGTGACATCAAGCTCAAGGACACTCCCAGAAAACTTGCCCCTCGTTTTATTGGTCCGTTTCCTGTGGTCAAGATTATTAACCCGTCTGCTGTTCGTCTGAAATTGCCTGCTTCCATGCGCATTCATCCCACCTTCCACGTTTCCCAGATGAAGCCAGTCTCTGTGAGTCCTTTATGTCTTCCTGCTGTCCTCCCTCCTCCCCCCGTCTCATTGTCTATCACCCTGCCTTCACTGTCCGGTGTATCCTGGACGTTCGGCGCCGGGGACGGGGTTTCCAGTATTAGGTTGACTGGGAGGGCTATGGTCCCGAGGAGAGGTCTTGGATTCCTCTGTCTTTCATTCTGGATCCCAGCCTCATCTCCTCTTTCTTCAGGTCCCATCCTGAGAAGCGCCTTAGGTCGCCAAGGGGCGATTCTTGAGGGGGGGGTACTGTGGGGTTTTTCCTGTTTTGCTGCCTACAGATTTCCTGAGGTTGAGGAGTCACAGCTGTCGGCCATCTCCACTAATCACCACCAGGACTACTTAAGACTGCTGGCTGGCTTCATTCAGTGCTGAAGCATACCTACTTTATGGTACTAGTGCTTCCAGCCTCTTGGTGTTAATCCTTGTAGTTCTTATTCTTACCCTTGTGATTTTTTCTTCGTGACACTACAGACCCTGGTCCATCTGTGCCTAACGTCTTGGACTCCTGGCTGCTCTGTGGACCTCCTGTGCTGAACTTGGAAGTTTGGATATCAAAATACCTCCAGTGAGATCTTCCACTTCCACGCTCCACACGTGCTTCCCCCTCCCTGTGGATAACATTGCCACTATAAATAAATCATCGTTTGTTTTACCCCTGAATCTGTTTTCTTTCAGTCCGTTCATCTGGGTTGATATTGCTACCTTGACACACATGTCCCACCTCCGTGAGGTTTTTCAATGCCTAGCAGCACATGGCCTGATTGTAAATACAGCAAAATGCCAGTTTGGGTTGCCAGTCATTGACTTTTTGGGCCACCGCATTTCTGCCAGTGGTGCTGTCCCATTACCAAACAAAGTGCAGGCGGTGTCCAATTTTCCACAGCCCCAGTCTGTTAAAGCGCTACAAGAATTTTTGGGAATGGTTAATTTCTATAACCGTTTCCTCCCCAGGGCAACACAACTGCTGCCGCTATGGAGCGCTAAAAAATAAAAAGCCCAACGACAACGTTGACTGGACACCAGAACGCCTACAGGCATTTGGCGATGCTAAAACTGCATTGGCCACTGCTGCCCTTTTGGCCCATCCATCCCCAGCGGCACAAATAGCTTTAACAACCGACGCATCTGATGTTGCGGTGGGGGCTGTGTTAGAAGGGTGGGTTTCCGCAACCGCTTGCATTTTTCAGCCGTACTCTACGGGACAATGAGCTTAAATACAGTGTTTTTGACAGGGAGTTGCTGGCGCTTTACCTGGCTGCACGCATTTCAGGTTTTTCCTGGAGAGCCACCAGTTCACTGCATACGTGGACCACAACCCCATGGTGTTTGCTATGTCAAAAAATTTTGACCCCTGGTCTGCTCGCCAGCAACGCCACCTCGCAGTTGTGTCTGAATTTACTACAGACATTCAGCATGTGGCTGGCAAATCCAACGTGGTGGCCGACTGTCTCTCCCGGGTGCTGATCTCTCCTGTGTACGTTGGCATCGATTTTTCTGCTATGGCTGCGGACCAACGTAGCAACGCAGAAATACTCGAGCTCCAGTCCGAAGAACGGCAGGTGAATGACGGAGGTCCTCTCCTGCTCTGTGACGTTTCTACTGGCAGGCCCCGCCCTCTGTTTCCAGTTTCATGGCGACGCCGCGTTTTTGATTCTTTACATTCCCTTTCTCATCCAGGTGTTAGAGCCTCTGTGAAACTGGTCGGTTCGAAGTTTGTTTGGCCCGGTCTGCGTAAAGCAGTTAAGGAGTGGGCAGCAACGTGTGTCCCATGCCAGCGTGCTAAGGTTAACAGGCACACCAAAGCACCTTTGGAACCTTTCTCCATTCCTGGTCGGCGGTTTGACCATGTGCACGTAGACCTGGTGGGCCCTCTGCCTCCATCACAGGGTTTTACTCATCTGCTGACTATGATAGACCGGACCACCAGGTGGCCTGAGGTAGTTCCTCTGGCATCCACAATGTCTGCAGTGGTGGCCCGGGCATTTTTGTCTACCTGGGTTGCGCGTTTTGGCCCCCCTTTAGACATTACATTGGACAGGGGCCCTCAGTTTGTTTCTGAGCTTTGGTCTACCATGGCCAAGGGTCTGGGGACTGACGTCCACCGAACCACCGCTTACAACCCCCAAGCTAATGGTTTGTGTGAACGGTTTCACAGGTCATTGAAAGCTGCACTTTGTGCTGCATTGTCCGGTGACAACTGGATTGACCGTCTTCCCTGGGTTTTGTTGGGTTTACGTACCGCAACCAAAGAGGACCTGAGCTCTTTCCCAGCTGAACTGGTTTTCGGTCAGCCTGTGCGCGTCCCCGGTGAGTTTTTACATGAGGTACCCTCACCACAGTTCGCTCCACCATTGCTCCATTTTTCATCTCAGGAGGGCTCTTTTCGTGTCCCTGGCCCAGTACACCATTGTTTACCGCAGTCATTTGTCCCTAAGAGTCTAGAGTCCTCTAAATTTGTTTTTGTCAAACACAATGCACACAGGACACCACTACAGCCTTTGTATGATGGCCCATTTCGGGTTCTTCAACCAGGTCCAAAACACTTCCTTTTGGATTTAGGGGGTTGTACTGAGACTGTCTGTATTGATAGGCTTAAACCAGCTCATGTTATGTCAGATGATCAGGTTGTTACGGCCCAGGCTCCTCGCAGGGGCAGACCTCCATCCACATTGCTAACGGACTGCTGTCCTCCTTCCAGAGACTCTCAACGACCAATGGAGCCCGAATCTTCTGCAGCCCCTCCTCGTCGCCCTCCGCTTCATCAGACTGGTTCTGCAGGGCCCAGGTTCAGCCGTTCTGGTCGTTTGATCAAACCTAAAATGCTGGACTAGTGATGGACCTTACTGGGTGTTCTGGGGGGGCGTGTGTGGTGGACCACTAGGGGACTCTACTCACACCCAGTGGACCGGATGTTTTACCGGATGTTTTATTGTGAAAGGTCCAGAGGACCGGATGTTTTATTGTGAAAGGGTTGATGTATAAGGTGTGTTTTTGGTGCTTACCGCCAGAACTGTGGGAGATGATTAAAGTGAAGTTCTGCATCCCGTCTTCTGTGTCGTCTCTTCATCTCCTCCTACAACCTTATTTTTCTTCAATGGAATCTGTTACTTTAGAATGACTTTTCACATATATTTAAATGGTCTTACAAGTAAAATGACGTTTTAACGATAATATCTGTAGGAGCTATCGATGAGTGCGTCTTACCCCTTCATCGCTCGACAGCACCCCCGACTTCAGATATCTTCTCATTAAAACTTAAGAAATTTAAAGCCATCCAGTCACTGATGTCAGCCAGGCAGTCAAGCAGAGGTTGAATAGAGTGTGTACCATTGTGTCTTAGGGGGAAGTAAATGTTGGCAGTCATCAGCGTAGAAGTGAAAAGGTATGTTGTGTTTCCGGAAAATAGCACCTAGTGGCAGCAGGTACAGTATAAAGAAAATAGAAGGGGACCAAGGATGGACCCCTGCAGTACCCCTCATTTAAGCGCTGCCGATGCTGAACTAAAATCTTTGATGGAGACACAAAAGGATCTGTCAGCGAGGTAGTTTAAACCATTTGAGGGCTAGTTTTACCTACATAGGTAAACACTTGATTCATTAACTATTTTAGAATTAATGGCGGAACAAGACCAACCTGACCAACTGTCGATTCAATTAATTATAAATATCATATATTGAAAGGTAACAATTTGATGCCCACATTAAAATTATATAACTGTAACTTACTTGAATTCAAATGCAACAAGATGATCAATAAATGTATGCGACAAAGGATTTACTGATTATAACAAAAAATCCTTCAAGAAAACCATAATGACTTCTGCTCATTCTAAATTTGTCAAATGGCCTAAATCTGGTGAATTTTGATGGGCTGTTAAACATCTACGTTTACCTACACACTTGATTCAACAACTATTTTAGAGCTCATGCCACAACAACACAACAACAGCTGGTGTGAATAGAGCACGCTCCACTACACACATCTGCCTCCACCCTCATTTGCCCCACTCTGGACCCTTGAGAAGGCCCATAACCTCCACCCTTCCAGCTACTCCTCAAGCACTTTAGATGGTAGCTCTGTGATTTGTGGTTCCGTCAAACAATTGCCAAAACTTTGTGCAAGTTTTCATGCTGTAGCGACCCCTGAAGAGGGGAGCAGCTGAAAGAAAAAAGTAATTGATGGTCATCCCCATTACACACTCTGAGAACAAACACATCTTTTAAGATCTTACAGTTTTGCACATGGTCATTTACATTTTTTTAATTTAATTAATTAATTTTAAATACAACACAAGAACAATCTCACATTTGATACCCTACATTATAAAAGTAAAATGAAGGGATGCAGACAGAAGAAAAAATCTTATTTTTTCTGTCCCTTATTACAAAGATAATTCAAACAACACAAAAAAAATCTAAGAGATTTCATATTGAAGATGTGATGCTTTTCTAAACATTGTAATATTTTGTATAAAATTTAGTTAACATTGCAGTACAATTAGTTAATAAATATATGCAATGTGTTTTTTTCATTCAAAGTTGAGAGTAGGACCACACCAAATGAAGGCTGGTACGTTCCTGTTTTATGCCGTGAAACCATTTATCAATCAGTAATATTTAGACAAAAGTATAGAGGCTGGCGGGGGCCACCAGTCAAGTGAAAAATTGTCCCATTTGTTTATAGTAATTACAGCAACACCTCAAAACTAATGTACTGCTAATTTAATGAAGTTGAAAGGCTACATGTAAACCTTATATATGATTGTGGTGACTTTTCTTGTTCTTTACTTTCTTGTGCTGTTTGTTCAACTTCTTCATCTTCTTCGTCTCCACGTCTCTCCATCCTCTGTCTTAGAAGCTGGGGGGTTTTCTCCATCCATCTCTTTTTTAACCATATCTCCTTCCATCCATGTTTCCCACATTCCCTGGCTGTTTGAAGTCGAGTTCTTTGAGGTTCTACTGACTTAATTACTGTAAAAGGGTTTCTGACACTTGAGACTGAAAAAGTGGAAAAAAAGAAGGAGAAGAGGGACGAGTGGGCAAATGAAAGGACATTGTTAGTTTCATAAAGGAGTTTTGGACATTGAATGTAACAAAAGAAAAACTTCAGGGTTTCACACAAACATGCTCTTTAGCTACATTTTGTTGGACGTTGATGAGTTCTTTATCTTTGTGAATGTTGTTGTCAGTACAGATGTTTACATGTGCAGGGAACAAATACACAGTATTGTGCTTGACTGTGTTGTGCAATTTTCCATTGCACTTCAAGAGATTCAGAAATGCTCCCAAGTGTTTTTTCAGAAAACATTCAAATTATGCAATTACTGAATGCTGTGGCTGAGGCTCATGGGTAATGAGTGTGTTGTATGAATTTCTGGGGTTCACCTTGATTATGGCAGCAGTGTTAGCTGCAGTTCAAGGATTTCCAGAGATCTTCAGTGGGGATTAACTAAATTAGTTGCAAAAACAAGTTTTTTAATTATGGGTAATTTAACAAAACTTTGCAAACAATCTTCTTCTTTACACACACACACACACACACGCACGCACGCACGCACGCATACACACACACACACACACACATATATATATATATTTTTTTTTCTCTTCTTCTTTTGGCTGCTCCCTGCGTTAGGGATCACCACAGTGAACTCATGCCTCATCCTCACCTAAAGCATATTGCGCTTCCAAAAATCTCCAAATGCACTGTACTGGCTGCTTGTCAACAGATGACTGTCCTCATCTAACGCGTCTGCAGTGGGAGGAGGAGCGTGTTGGTCCTCTTCCGCTCCGGTGTTTGTTTATTTCCGGTCTCAGAAAAATGGCAGACGCAATACGAAGAATTGCCTTGTTGTACTTAATCTACAAAGCAGCAACACGCAGACGCCGTGCACAACGACGATTCTGGATTCACCCCACATGAGAGGCGTCATGAATTCAGTGAATTTCACCATCTGATGATCCAAGAGCTGCGCGCAGACGAGGAGCGCTTTCAGCTGTACTTCCGTGTCACCCGCGCCCAGTTTGACGACCTGCTGTAAGTTTCTCCTTCATGTTTACCGCGGGATTTTTTTCATCTGTTAAACGTTTCGCACGGTGCCCACCTAATTCCGTCCCGTCGTCGTGGCGTGATCACATGGCAGAGTCTCTCCTGATTGGTCCTGATTGTTTGCTGCTGAGCAGCGAGCTGAATCTAGCTGTGGAAGCACGGAATGGCGTGCTTCCACAGCAAGGCATCCGAGCAGCACAGTCGCTGCTCGGATGCGATGCTGGAGTAGAAAACAGCTGCTGCTCACTTTCGCGCTGCTTGCATGCTGTGGATGCGCCGCGACACGACCCGCTGCTCCAAGATTCGCGTCCCCATAGACTTCAATGTAAAATGGCTGTTTCGGCTGCGCGAGATGCGTGCGGTGGGGAAGTAGCATAAGTCGCATGAAGAATTGGAAGTTATTTTTATGCCACCACTCCCCCACACAGACATATGTATGTCTGTGTGGGGGAGTTCTGTCATGTTGTGATGTCAGCGTTTTAAGCATGCAACAGCTGATTCAAGATGTCATAATATGCTGGTGAAGATTCTCAGTCATCTAGGACATGATTAATCAAAAAAAAGTTCAGTACAGAAACAACTGGACTTTATTTGTAACAGAAGACGTTTCGCCCTTCATCCAAAGAGCTTTCTCAATTCAAAGAGCAGACTGTGTGAGAGTACGGTTACCGCTCGACACGCGCGTTCTGTGCATAGGCAGTTCACAGTATAGCTCTGTGTTCGTTCTCGCATTAATGCTCGCGTTTTCGCTCCAAATTCTTGACGTCATTTGAGCAGATGCAGGGCAGAGCGTTTACCTACGGGACAAATTGAGGTCGCTGATTGGTCATTTGCTGACACGCCTACTGAATTGATTGACAGGTCGGGTGGGGGGGAAAAAAAGGCACAAGCCGGTAGCTGGCTCTGGCTGCAGCCGCTGCGGTGTTCTGTGTTTATATGCTAATAAAAAGTTCTAAAAAATAAAATAAAAACAGGGAGCGCTAGTCCAGCACACAAGAACACCAGGAAATCTGCAGAACCTCGAGCAGCCATGCTTGACCCAAGTTTAATTCGCTCGTGACAAATTCATTCATTTCCTCATCATTTCAGTCATGGAGTCAATGGAGGAGGAAGCGATCACTTGACTTTTGGCAAAAAACAAACAAAAGAAAAGGCCAGATCAGGGATGAAGAAAGGGAATTTAATACATTTGTGTCACATACAAAACAGTCCGGCGCCGGGCAGTTTATTGTGCGACAACGCGCTTGCGTATGCGGTCGTAAAAGTTGAGCTTGGCGCGTTCGCGCCCACGTTCAAAGGCTTGTGCCTCTGCGTTCGAACGGCATCGAGCGGCGTTCTGCCAAACGCAGAGCTATACTGGGGCCTTTATTCACAGATGAGGCTCTTCTGTTCCCATGTGAAAACTGGCTGGTAATCAGTCCTAAAGCAGCACCATACATTTTTGAAAGTTGAAATCTGAGACTTCCCCCTCTGTTAAGAGAAGGCTTTTCTCTCTTAAGATAAACAGCTTCATTCACACCCCTCTCAAACCATCTGTGTTCATGGTCCAAAATGTGCACATTCTCGTCTTCAAATGAGTGTCCCTTGTCTATGAGGTGGCGGTGAACAGCTGAGTTTTGTCCAGAGGAGGTGGCTCCACTGTGTTGAGCCATACGTCTGTGAAGAGGCTGTTTAGTTTGCCCAATGTAGAGGTCTGGACAGTCCTCGCTGCACTGGACCGCATACACTATACCACTCTGTTTGTGTATGGGTGTTTTGTCCTTAGGGTGGACCAGCCTCTGTCTGAGAGTCTTTCTGGGTTTGAAATGCACTGGGATGCTATGTTTGTTGAAAATCCTTCTGAAATTCTCTGATACTCCAGCAACATAAGGGATAACAATGTTTTTTAGTCTTTTCTCCTTTTTCTGTTTATTAGTGTGTTTTGTAGTTCCCTTTATCAGTCTGGTCACTCGGTGCAACACTATAGCTATGGGAATTGTGCCCCTGCACGATTACATGAAGGAATACATTCATGCCTTTAGGGCAGTGGGCTTCAACGTCATCTCAGAGGCCCCACCCTCTGTGTACTTAAGACGGTAGCGCCCATTCAAACGGTCTCTTTTTGCCCTTCACCTCGCTTATATCTGAACTTCGTGGGACTTCTCTGTAGACACTCATTGTCGTTAGAGGTGAGCTCGCTCCCTACGCTGAGCATACAGAGAAATTTCCTGCATATTGCTGGGCTGGCGAAAGCTAGTCCAGCACATTTTTGCTTAACTTCGAAATTTTCTTCTCTTTTCTCTCCGCAGCTGCTTTGCTCGACAGCGCTAACTACGTCACATCGCTACCCTGCTAAAGAGTAGCAGGCTAGCCAGCGAAAGCGACGCGACAGAGAGGACATCTCGGACAAGGATTTTAATACAACTTGCTTGTTTCCTCTTGGCCATGGCTCCCGAGAAGGGAAAACGAAAACTAAGATTTACAAAAAAGGCTAGCAGGATGGCAAGTCCCAGCTCGTGCGCCTGCCCTAGCGGCTGCAGATATTCCCTTTCGGTGACGGACACCCACGAGGTCTGTCCTGTCTGCCTGGGGATGCGGCACGCAAAAACGGCGTTGGACGCCCCCGACTCCTGTCCACACTGCAGCCAGATGCTAGAGGTGATGAGGAGACATTGGAGCCAAAGCCATGGACGCAGCTATGGCGCCAACAGACCAGGACCTCACAGAGGCTCTCACTCCCACGCCGGAGCTCGAGAGCATGGATCTGGAAGACAGTGGATGGGTCGAATGTGGGGACAGCCCGGACACGGCGGCTCCCGTCGGGGACTCAACAGCCGAATTTGACACTCGAGGCATGATGAACGCGGATGAGATCTCACTAACAGCCTCAGGTGAAATTTCTGGTGATGAAGCCAATAACGAGTACGAAGGAGAGGAAGAGGACCTCACAGAACCTGGCGCCAGTGCTACCAGAGACAGACACTTTGATCCCCGCACTGTTCGACTTGTGTTACAGAGCGACGGACGCGCTACAGATCCCGTGGCCAGAACCTCCACCTCGTCAACAAGTCACGAGGTTGGCAGGGAATTATTTTTATGCCAAGCAGCAGTCGACAACGAGGCACAAGATGCCCATCTTCCCGGATTTCCTCACGGAGCTTACTCGCACCTGGGCTGAACCCAGGGCTCCCATGCTGCTCCCGCTCTCCCAGTTCCTCAACATAGTTGAATGGGAGCAGCAGGAATTAGCCAATGTGCAACCAATAGACCTTTTACCAGTTGACGTCATCGCGCATGCGCACTCGTATTTTTCCAGAATTTTCCGAAGTCTGGGGGTGACGCGTCAATACTACTGCCAACGGTTGCGGTGGTGACAAGCTCTGTGGATGGTGGTGATCCGTGGATGGTGGTGATCCAAGCTCCGTGGATTACGTTCCTACATTACATCTTGGATATGGGAAACAGACAAAACAGAGAACAACCTCCCGCAGCAGAATGCTACTGGACAGTTGCTAAGCTAGCAGCTAGCTAGGTCTACTACGAGACCTCGCTGTTCCTCAGTCCACTGCCTGTGTTGAAGTTTCAACCTGTTTCAACCTGCGACATGCAAAGAGATTCTTCCTTCAACCCCCCTGAAGAAATAACAGGTGAATAAAATAGCATAAAACATGCAGCTGTATAAAAATGAACAGACCACTGCACTGTTAGCTGTCATCATTTGAACTCTTTCTGCGTTGAAAAAATATACAGTAGTAGTTTCCACAAGACAAACATGTTTTATTAACATTATTTGAGGTCTGACTTTAAAAACATTTCAGCCATTTCTCTGTTTCTGTAAGTTATTCGCACAGTTTTGCTGGGAGCATCGGTGAAATGCTGTCACAGAAAAAAAAAGCAATCCTGTCATCAATGTGTATAAGCATACAGTTTAACTATACACAAGACTGTTTTGTTTATTGTCAAACATGAATAAATACTTTGTTTTACAGCAGCAACTGGCCAACAACTCCTTGCTGACAAAGGGTTTGATGTCAAGTCAGAGGTGGAAAAAGGGAAGCTAGTCTGTTCAACCCCCCTGAAGAAATAACAGGTGAATAAAATAGCATCAAACACTGTGCACAGTTTTGCTGGGAGCATCGGTGTACGGTGGCCCTGAGGTGCAAAACACATTAACAAATAAGTGTTTAGCCTTATTTGTTAATGTGTTTTGCACCTCAGGGCCACCGTATCGGTGACATGCTGTCACAGAAAAAAAAAGCAATCCTGTCATCAATGTGTATAAGCATACAGTTTAACTCTACAAAAGACTGTTTTGTTTA
This sequence comes from Garcialebias charrua, assembly GCA_038048925.1. Lineage (NCBI taxonomy): Eukaryota > Metazoa > Chordata > Actinopteri > Cyprinodontiformes > Rivulidae > Garcialebias > Garcialebias charrua. The sequence continues at coordinate 25,266 of JBBPBX010027034.1, forward strand.
TTGTCAAATATGAATTAATACTTTTTGTTTTACAGCAGCAACTGGCCAACAACTCCTTGCTGACAAAGGGTTTGATGTCAAGTCAGAGGTGGAAAAAGGGAAGCTAGTCTGAACCTGCCCCATTTTCTGCATCCAGCATCCAGACACAAGCAGTTCACTGAGGAAGAGGTATGTATTGTACAAGGAGTGTTGTGACCTTTTTTAGCAGTAAGTGCAATAAAGTAAAAATATCTTTGTAAGTACAGGTGTTTCCGGCAGCGTCTAACTGGCCCGGCGGTGCACAAAGATTTGCTTGCCCGCAGGGCCGACACGCATTTATGGACCTGTCAGGCCTGTCATGATCCAAATATATATATTTTAAATAAATTATGTCGACCGTGACATCACATTTGTTGAAGTTTTTGAAGGACATCACGCTAATCCAATGAAAACTCACAGCACTCCTCAGCTGGCTCAGTCATTCCCTCCCCAATTTGACCAAATTTATATACTGTATTCAAATCCATGTTTATTACAGTAATTGATTAATGAGATAGTCCACACATCCCAAAACACATTGATTGTAGTACATTAAATTTAGAAATGAACACACCAACCTTTAAATATAAAGCATCTGTGCTCTAATTTGACTTTTAGTGAAGTGGAACTTTTGTTTAGTTAAATTTTTTAATCTGTTAATATACAAATGCTGTTTTAGTCACATTTTATGATTTTGAATCTCTCTAGATAAAGAAAGAGCGTTTACAACAAAAACAGGTCAGTCTCTCTTATCATGGTGACCTAACCAGGCTGAAAGAAAATCCTCTTTGTGACTCTGCTGTTGTCAGAGCTGTTCTCTAGTTCAGCTCTCTGGTCATCCAATGACTTAGCAAAAAAAAAAAACATAAACATTACACTGTCTAAAGTCTCCAAGTTGTCAGAGAAGGCATCATTAAAAAAAAAACATTAGCAGGTTACTGTCTGTCCTAGGCTGCTGTCCTTAACAAGTGAAATGACAAACACAAACACATCTTCTGGTATATGCTGGTGAAGATTCTCAGTCGTCCAGGACATGATAAAATCAGAACAAGCGCTCAATGCAAAAACAACTGGACTTTATTTGTTGCAGAAAGGGTGAAACGTTTTCTGCAACAAATAAAGTCCAGTTGTTTTTGTATTGAGCGCTTGTTCTGATCTTCTGGTATGTGTTGTTTCTGTTTGTGACTTATATAAATAATGTGTGTGCTTGTGAGACATTTAAAGATGTTTTGAACTTCTGGCAGGTCTCTCTGATGGCGTGGAGATTGAACAGGGCCCGCGGTCGTCAGCTACTTCATCTGCCGGAGAGTCTGGATCGAGAACTGCAGCCAGGGTCTTTGAGCATATCTTAAAAAAAAAAAACATGAAGTTTTAAAATCTAGACAAAATAAAGGAATTAAAGAAACATACAGATAAGCGTTATTGGTTTTTAATGTTTACTACTACAACCTGCAATAGGTCAAGAATGGCTCCACGCTCAAAATGTCCTTGTGAAGACCAGCCAGCAGTGATGGTGGGCTCATTCCGGTCATCAGGATGTCGTGGGTCAAAACGCAGGCTGTTCAGCGTTCTCCTGGAAAACTTCTCAACACAGATGTCATGCCTTAAATGACACCAACATGAAAAATGTGGTTGATATCTAACACATATTAGCAAATCTGTTTGTAGAAGTGTTTTTTAAAAAATGTCAAAAAACTATTCCAGATCTTACCATTGTAGAAAACATTTAAAACCGTACATATGTGATTGCATTTATTATCTAGTGCCACTAGAAAACAACAATAATTAACACAATACAATAAACTACAATTGTACAATGTTGAATAGTTTTTTGACTGGGATAAGACAAGATAAGTGATATTGTATTATTCCAGTTGTTGGTGAAGTTTCACTGAAAGTCACCTTTCTGGGTATTTGTGTTATAAGCGTAATATGAAATGTCTTCAGGAACACTGATTAAACTCACTTTAAAACTTGCAGCTCATCCAAGTAGCAGGTGCAGTTCGTTTTTGGGCTGGTCTCTTCCATGTACAAGGTAACTGGGTGCAGGTTGGTTTAGAATGTATTTCCAACATGGTTGCAGCCACCTCCTCTGCAAAAACAATCACAAACACAATATACAACTATTGTATGTGTCATTATGGAATTCACATGCAAAATATATTGTTTGTAATATATTTAAGATTTTCACACATGTTACGTCTAAAGTGTAAGCTGTATAAACAGCATAAGTGCATTAGTAAATCAAAGATAATTAAATTTCCCTAGGAAAGCTAATAAATGTATCTCTTGGGATAGTTATTATTTTTCACATCACAACATCACCAATTGTCTCAGGCTTAATTTAAGACATAGTTTACAGAAATCAAATAAGAAATAAGGACGCTGTGAACATTTGTGTGACTCAAACGTCATGTTTTTGTTTACATACTGTGCACTGACAGCTCTTATGAAGATGTGGCGCTAGTTATAGCAGCTAACAGAAGATGTTGAACCTGTAACAATAACCAAACCAGTCTAAATATCAGAAGTATTGGTGTGAGAAATTTAAAACTTTTATTTCTGACGCTTGGATAATACAGGTTGTTGACAACTACACACAACGGCTCACCCTGCTGGACATTCGCAAAAAGCCTGAAGGAGTTCCCCATTTTCCATCAGCGCACATAATCACCTCCTCTCGTATCTGCGGCACAATGTTCAGGCATTTTCACCAGTTGTTGTCCACTATTTTAAGAAATCAAGCTTCTACAACTCTATCATTACGAAGCTCCTCGGCTCCTTCCTAACCCCCCGGCATCCGGTTTCGGCTTTTTGTCGTCCAATCAGAACGCTCGTTTCTGGCGAGCTTTGCGCGATGACGTCAACTGGTAAAAGGTCTATTACCTTCAACTTCCAATTGAATGTCCAGTCGTCGTCCAGACCAGTTGACGTCTAATAAAAAGCACGTTTTACGAGCGCTGAGCTTCATTTGAACGAAGTGCGCGCATGGCGTTGATTGGTTGGGACATGATCACATGCTACTTCCCCCGATAAACAAGAGTGGCATTGATTGGTTAGGACATGTTCACATGCTACCCGATAAGCAAGAGTGGCGTTGATTGGTTGAGACATTTTTCTGTTTGTGGGCTTCGTAACGAAGCCCACAAACAGAAAAAAGGCAGAAAGCAAACAACTTCACAAGTACCTGAATGTTTCACCTCATGCCTGGAGCAGAATAAAATTGAATAATGATAATAATAATAATAATAATAATAATGATGATAATGATGATGATGATAATAATAATACCCTGAATAATAATAATAACAATATATATACAATATATATACAACAATATAACAAAACAGCTCGAGCTGTTCCAAAAAACTGACAAAACGTTTAAAACAGAAGTACTAAAAATAAACCAGTGTGAAAATACTTTGTGTAAAATTACCTTGGCCAAAAGTTTAAACAGAAGTATAGATTAAGTATACTTAGACTTTTAGTTTATTTTTAGTATAAGTCAAGTATTGTGTAAAATAAACTTGGCTAAGTATACTTTTGATAAGTACCTAAAAAGTGAACTGAAAGTATACTCTTATCTTTTTAGTTTAAAATTAGTATAGTTTAAGGATACTTGCATATATATACATATGTATACACACACACAGTCATACATCACTCCGTGTGTATACACACACATTCATATAGCACTCTACTACACACACATTCATACAGCACTCTACTACACACACACATTCATACATAACACTCTACTACCATACCATACCATTTTATTTATAAAACACTTTAAACAGGAACAAGTCCACACCAAAGTGCTGAACAAACAAACAAGCAACAGGCACCACAGAAAATGAAGTACAACACGAAAAACATAAAAACACTGCAGATCAAAAATAAAACGATCAAACACCAATCATTCATGCATCACTCTACTACACACAAATTCACACAGCACTCTACACACACACACACACACATTCATACAGCACTCTACTACACACACACACACACACACACACTTCATACAGCACTCTACACACACACACACAC
>JBBPBX010027035.1:0-30305 GCA_038048925.1 Garcialebias charrua
TGGGTAAGTTAGCCCATGTAAAAGTGTATCTGATCTTAGAGGCTGAAACACCGAGGCAGCGGAAGATAAGCAGAGCGCAAGCTGGTCATGTGACCGGGCCTGTTGTTGACGCTGCCCTGTTAGCATCTAGCTCAACAAGCTAACGTTCTGCGTGAAAAAGCGCATTCATTATCTGATTTTTTTAAAAAAAAAAACAGTTTTGTCGTTAGTGATATGAATTAATACAGAACCAGTAACACGCACGTTTTGCGCAAGCAGTTTTTTTTTTTTAAACTAGCGGTGTTAAATGTTGTTATCTTAGCTTTAGCATAGCTATTTAGATGAGGTGATGCATTTTCTCATTACGTGTATTACCAAACCTGGTCGTGATGTCACGACTATTATACTATCCTTTTTATTGTCTGTTTTAAATAAAATGTTAATTATTATGTTCAGTAATGTGAAGCTATTTAGTCATCACGTTTTGCATTCACTTAACGTTGACAAACTGGGAAAAGCTAAAACCTGTACATTGTTTTTAACTAACAACGTGAGAAGATTTTTCTGGTCCTCAATTTTTGCACGAGTGAGAGGTGAGGATGTGAATGTGTGTATTTATTTATTTTATTTTGTATTACAGGACATGACAGAGTGTCTCTCCCACAGTTGAAAGAAGAAGGCAGCAATGACTGAAGAGGGAGCTCAAACTTTCTGAACACAGCCTCATCACTGAATGTCCAACAAGATGGGGATCTAAAGAAATGAAGTGTTAGAGCAGCTCAAAGCCATTTCTCAGGTGCTGTCAGGTGACCGTTATGCACGCTCCCTTACAATAACCTGGCAGGATTTTGAGGTGCTGTCAGTAACAGCAGGATGCAGACCCTTGTGAACAGACACAAGGGTCTGCATCCTGCTGTTACTGACGGACATGTTTACATTATTGTTCCAAGAGGTTTTCATTTTTAACTTTACATCTAAAACATTTAATAAGAACAGATACTAGTTTATTTTGTGTTCACTGAGTTTGAATTCCCAGAACGAGTTGGTTAAAGCAGATTCTCTTTGTTTTTTGCACTTTATTTTTTATGATGTTACTGGCTGGAAAACAGTAAGTTAAAAAAAATTATTTCTAATTTTTTTATATTTATTTATTAACTGTCATGTGAAGTTCAGACAGTAGTTAGGAAGTTCACTTAACTTGTATACAGGTGACCCCCGAGGTACGAACGAGTTAGGGACCTAAGAACGGTTTGCAGCTCGATTCGGCCGGAGGTGTTCGCGGCGGCCTGGCACGATCAGCGATAAATCCGCTGCTGCCTGAGACATCCACAAAGTTCACAGAGACGTTTCCAGCTCGTAATTAATCCATATGAAGCCATCCTGGTCACCAGTCTTCGGCCGGCTCCCGGCAGCTAACCTAAAATGGCGTCCGGTGTTCTACATTAATTTGTGACCGGAGACCCCAGTGACTGAACCTAAAATGGCGTCCGGTGTTCTACATTAATTTGTGACCGTGTAAACTGAAGACCTACTTCCTGTTGCCCAAGATTGCTCAAAAATGATCAGAAATGATCTTTTTTATCATAATTATTATTTATAAAGCCTTTAAAACAACCACAGCTGCAACAAAGTGATGTACACATGAAATTAAGAACATTTAAACACAAAAAAAAATAAAAAATATATATATATTTTTTTTAATACAGTAATTTCATATTTTTATTAAATATGATACGTTCGTAGGTCCCGTTGTTCGTAGGTCGATGGAGTCGTAAGTAGGGGGTTTGCTGTACTATTGTGTTTATGAAACAAGAAAAAATAGAAATGGTGAAAAGAAAATTCATACATTTGCTTGCTTTATTTAATCTCTGCTTTAAATAAATCTGACATTGTTTATTATAAAACAGATTGATTTATTGCTTCTGTTTGTTGAAAAATACTTGAGAAGGTATTAAAAAAATAATCGCATTTTAAATCGCAATCGCAATTTATAGAAAAAAAAAATCGCAATTAGATTATTTTCCAAAACCGTTCAGCCCTAGTTACGACAGTCTCGAGTTACGACGTTTCGTGGTTACGGCGCATCTCCCATTAAAAAATGTTTTAAAACATAAAATGAAATTATTTTGAGTACTTGTACTGACAGAGTCAGTACAAGCAGAGGAGGCTTTTTTCGGACACATGAGCTAGAAACGGTCGGTGTACTCTCTGCAAGTGTCCCCTAGCAGACAAAAGTGGTACTGCACCCTTTTTTTGCTTAAATGAAAAACGGTCATATCTGAGTCAAAAATGGGTCTAAAAATATGGGAAAAAATCCATAAATACGTCGCTTCGCCGTATAAGTTGCAGGACATGCAAATTAGTAAAAAAACAGCGACTTATATGCCGAAAAGTATGGTACACAACACCGAAACAGCCTTGGTAAGGGTCTGACATTCTTCTAGCGAATGTCTCTGGTCAGTCTGTGATCCTGGTACTCTTTGACCATTCCACTGCTTTTGATACTGTTGACCACAGTATCCTTTTACTGCAGTTAGAACACTGGGTTGGGACTACTGGTTCAGCGTTAGAATGGTTCAGTTCATATCTGAGTGACAGGAGTTTTTGTGTTAATGTTGGTAATCGTTTATCTGCTTCTGTGTCTCTTTCCTGCAGGGTCCTGCAAAGCTCCATGGACCTTACCAAGCTCCGCCCAGAAACGCCCCCTAAGCTCCGACCGGGCTGCATGTCTCCCAAGCGCAGCATTAGTTTCAATGGAAACATGGCGTCGACTGACTCTCTGCAGGGTATTTCTGAGTCGAATAGTGTATCATTTCTGCCAGATTCCAACAAAATATCAGCCACGACAATGGACAGGGGAACCAACAAGTTCATGTTATTTTTTTTTTGGACGTTATCAAGTTGTTTGAGCCACGCGATGCCTCCAACAGCGTGCGCGTCACAGCTAATGCTACCGTCTGATGAGGAAAACAGCAGCTCCTCACACGCTCAGCATTATTACAGCTGTGGACAGGATCACTGATGCCTATTGTCCTGCAAGGCTGGGTAAGTCAGGCATTCATGGTTTTGAGGGTTACTTTTGAAATCAGTGATTTCTGTTGTTGGCAAAAGTTTCAGTGTGCCTTGGTCGCAAAGCTAATGCTAACTGTAATCTCGCTGGTGAAGATTCTCAGTCGTCCAGGACATGATAAAATCAAAAAAGGCGTTCAATACAGGATCACCTGGACTTTATTGGTTGCAGAAAACGTTTCGACTTCTGTCCAGAAGTCTTTTTCAATTCTGAATGAATGGAAGCTGTGAGGTGTGATACTGTTAAGGTGTGATCTTTCAATTTACATGTATGTGTTACAAACCCCCTTCTGTTAAGGTGTGATGTGTTGTTTTGTCAATTTAAATAGAATGGGCATGTTAGGTATTTTGTGGTGTTATTTCAGTTTCCAATTTCATATGTTGGTGCGTGGCTTGTATAAAACTTCTCGTTCTCACAGCTTCCATTCATTCAGAACTCCATTCATTTAGCACTTTGAGATTTTCAGTAATGAAAAGTGCGTTATAAATTGAATTCATTATTATTATTATTATTAACTAGCAGGTTTCAAAAGCAGGTCAACCCTTCTCTGCTGGTGAAAGAAATAATCGTTCAGTTTTGTGGTCGTGCACAAGCTTTGATCCAAGCAAGGCATTCAGTTTCACATATAAACAGTGAATTTTACTTCCACAAATACGGTCAGGGTACCCGACATCTCCTGTACAGATACCCCACTGACAGTGGAGGACCATTTTTCCAGCCCTGACGCAAAAAAATTCTGCACGTATGCTAGCTAGCAATGTAAGTTAGCATGTGTTTATTACTACCGTAGCGTTTGTTTTGTGAGATCGGCACGCACGTGGTAGCTACGCTGTGATGTGTTATGGGCATTAGCCAATGAAACGCGGCCCTGTGGGCGGAGCTTGGTAAGGTCCATTCTTGGACCCCTTCTGTTTTCATTGCATCTGCTCCCCTTGGGGTCTATCCTGAGGAAACATGGTCTTTCGTTTTATTGTTATGCAGATGATTCTTAGATTTATCTGCCCTCTAAACTTAGCAGTTCCTGCTCCATTCGCCCTTTGCTAAAATGTCTTGATGACATCAAGACTTGGATGGTTACAAACTTCTTGAGTTTTAATGATCAGAAAACTGAGGTCATTGTATTTACCATACCATACCATACCATACCATTTTATTTATAAAGCACTTTAAACAGGAACAAGTCCACACCAAAGTGCTGGACAAACAAACACGCAACAGGCAACACAGACAATGAAGTACAACACGAAAAACATAAAAACATTGCAGATCATAAATCAAACGATCCAATACAAATCAGCTGGCATTGAAAGCAATGGAGTAGTAGTGAGTTTTTAACCGGGATTTGAAAACCGAGAGGGAGGGGGCCTGTTTGATGAGCAGCGGTAACTCGTTCCAGAGTCTTGGGCCTGCTACAGAGAACGCCCTGTCACCCCTGCGCTTAAGGCGAGTTTCTGGAACTATTAAGAGTACCTGATCCTCTGACCTCAAAGCACGTGGAGGGACATATGGGTGTATCAGATCCGAGAGATAGGCGGGGGCGAGACTGTTCAGCGATTTGTAGACATACATGAGAATTTTGAATTGGATTCGAAGATGAACCGGTAGCCAGTGAAGGGAGGCCAAGACTGGTGTAATGTGCTCTCTTTTGCGTGTGCTGGTTAAAAATCGGGCAGCTGCGTTCTGAACCAGTTGTAATCGTGCAATGGTGGCTTGACTGACGCCAAACAGAAGTGAATTGCAGTAATCAAGCCTAGATGTAATGAATGCGTGAATCACTGTCTCCAGGTTGTTTTTGGATAATATGGGCTTCAGCTTAGACAGACGCCTCAGCTGGAAAAAACAGGATTTGACGATCATGTTTACATGACTGTTGAGTTTCATGGAAGGATCCATTATCACTCCCAGATTTGTGACTTTTTGTTTTTCGGACAGGGGTAGAGCAGACAGGTCAATGCAGTGGTTTGAGGTTGTGTCATTGGGAAGGAACAATATGGCTTCAGACTTCTTATCATTGAAGCTTAAGAAATTTAAAGCCATCCAGTCCCTGATGTCAGCCAGGCAGTCGAGCAGAGGTTGAATAGAGCCTGTACCATTTTGTCTTAGGGGGAAGTAAATTTGACAGTCATCAGCGTAGAAGTGGAAAGGTATATTGTGTTTCCGGAAAATAGCACCGAGTGGCAGCAGGTATAAGGAGAACAAGAGAGGACCCAGGATGGACCCCTGCGGAACCCCCCATTTAATAGCTGCCACTGCAGAAGTAAAATAATTGTATTTAACCCTAGCTCTACTGCTGTGTCTGATCCTGTAAACCTGTACTCCCTTCAGCCATATTTAAAGCAGTCTTGTTACCCATCTCTGGATGGTTTTAGCCTCTGACTTTAAGTTTAATAAACAGATCAACTCTGTTCTTCAAAAAAGCTTCTTTCAGCTAAGGCAGATAGTTAAGCTTAAGTCAGTGCTGACCTAGCCTGGTTAAAACCAGACCCTTGTCCTTCACTTCGCTTTGTACTAGGGTCTGGGATTTCTCCCATAGACAAGGATTTCTCCGGTAGATTTTTGACCGGACCAATCAGAGAACAGAAGGCGGAGTTTTGAACGACGTCGACTGACGTCGTCAGTTAAAATGGCTGCCGCCACGAAGGAATTTTCATGAAAACAAGGTAAAAAACTATTATTTCTTTGCTGAGAAAAAATATATTTCTTAGCTGACGTTATATCAGAAGTGTTCCTGAGCTTAACAGTTCCTAAATCAATTCACGAAATGGTCAAATCTGCTGGATTTAAATTGTTTCGGTTTGACATTTTCCAAACAGCCTCGGGTGCGCTACGAAAATAAATTATAAAAAATCGAATTTTATCTCAAATGTTTCATCTAGGCCAACAGTCAGTAAATTAGAGCCATATAATTACACACTGGTAGCAGAAAAAATATCCACCGAGTGGTTTCTGAGCTATTTATCTGATAGCCTGGACCTCGCCAGGCTAAACTAACAAAACTCCGCCTTCTGTTCTCTGATTGGTCCGGTCAAAAATCGACCGGAGAAATCGTTGTCTATGGGAGAAGTCCCAGACCCTAGTACAAAGCGAAGTGAAGGACAAGGGTCTGGTTTTAACTAGGGCTGAAACAACGAATCGATAAAATCGATAAAAATCGATTTTTAAAAGTGTTGGCAACGAATTTCATCATCGATTCGTTGTGTCGCGCGATTATGCATCTTTCACGGCGCCGCGGAGCTGTTTTGTTCACCGGTAAAGCTTTTGTCAAAGCTGGCTGAGCCTGGCTGAATAAAGTTTGAAAAAAAAAAAAACTGCAGCGTCAGCGTGCTGCGCCTGCGCGTGTGTGGCGCTTCTGAACAGAGCGAGGGAGGAGGAAACAGAGCAGAGACTGTTTTCAAAGTCTATTTTACAAATGACCGACGCGACGCAGAGAAAACTGTAAATAAGTCCTACAACGTGTGGGAGCACCTGACGCTTCACAAAGATAAAAAAGCTTTGAAAAGTGACGACGCGACACGAGATAACCACGCAGATGAAATGTAAACATGACGGGCTTCACCACGGTGTGAATGAAGGAAGAGCAGCAGGTAAGTCTTAACCATACATATTTGTTCTGTTTCAAAGAGAGAAAACGTGATGCCAGTGTCTCTGGCAGCTGAAGCTGCTTGTTTCTTAGCTGTGACAGAGAATGTGTGTGTTTTTATTTTTAATGTAACGATACAAGCAGTGTTTAAATGTGTTTTATAAATAAATCTAACACAAAGATGGTGATAATTTAATGATTTAGCTTCAACTTTTAATTTGCTGGCAAAGTCTGAAGTCACTGCATTGTATGGAAGGATGAATTGCATTTAAACAGGAATTACAGTAATTTATTCATCTACTCAAGTGTGTGTAATTAGTATTTTATATTTGTGTGTGTGTGTGTGTGTGTGTGTGTGTGTGTGTGTGTGTGTGTGTGTGTGTGTGTGTGTGTGTGTGCTTGTGCGTTTAACCAAGTGAAACAAGGCATTTCTTGAGTTACTGTAAATTATGATATAATACATATAAACTCTCTCTCATTCCAGAAAACAACAAACAATGACAGCCTTCATGATGGACAGACATCATGCACACCACAGCAAGCAGCAGAGACTGAAAGATCCTTACATGAACGTCACTGACATGAGGCCTCTGTCGATGGTTGAAGACGAAGACTTCACTTTTAACCCAGGTTACAATGATCCACACTTGTAATGGTAAATGGACTGTACTGTACTTATATAGCACCTTTCTATCTAATTGATACTCAAAGTGCTTTACATTGTTTATACTGTAGTAGTGTAAAGCACTACATGTCCTCATTTACCCATTCATACAGCACTCTACTAGATTACAAAGAACAAATCATTCTAAAGAGACTAATCAGAGCTTTAGCTCACATTCATACACCAATGGGGCACAAACATGGGGTTCAGTGTCTTGCCCATGGACACTTAGGCATGTGACTGCTGGTGGATTCCAAGCCCCAACTCTTGCATTGGAGGACGACTGCTCTAACAACTCAGCCACAGCCGCCCCATCCAGGTTAAAACAATCCACACCTTTAATCCAGGTTACACTTGTCCCTCAAAAACACATTTTACAAAGTAGCTACATTTTGTGCAGGTATAAATAATACATTTGTATATATGTTTGTGTACATTTATTTTTTATTGAAGCTGACTAACTTTATTTTTTAATTATTCAATATTTTACTAACAGAATAGTCAAGTAGCAACCTGTTTTTTGTGCGATTTGATATGTCAGTCAAATTTTGGAATAAAGAGGTGATAATTAAAACTTGTTTCCTTTTTTTTTTTTTTTTGCCGATTCATCGATGAATCGAAAAAATAATCGGCCGATTAATCGATTATTGAAATAATCGTTAGTTGCAGCCCTAGTTTTAACCAGGCTAGTGCTGACCAGATCCGACCTTGAAAAATTAGTCCATGCAGTAGTTACAACCCGGCTGGACTACTGTAACTCGCTTTATGTTGGGGTCAGTCAGGCTTCCCTTTCACGTCGCCAGCTCATCCAAAATGCTGCAGCCCAGCTTTCAACAGAAACTCGCAGGTTTGAGCACATTTCACCAGTTCTGTCCTTCTTTCACTGGCTCGACCTTGCACCCTCATACCTCTTCGACCTTCTTCATCGTTATGCTCCTTCTCTGGCTTTGAGATGATCTGACCAAGTGATTCTGGTTGTACCAAAAAAACAGGTTGAAGTTCAGATCAGGCCTTTTCAGTCATGGGCCCTAAACTCTGGAACAATCTGCCCATCAATATTAAACAGGCCACTTCAGTCTCTGCTTTTAAATCTCTCCTGAAAACACACATGTACTCATTGATATTTATCATGTCATTGTTTCTGATAATGTTTTGTGTTTTTTATGTTTTTATTCCTGATGCTGTAATTATATCTTGTTTATTTGATGCTGTGATCTTTTTGTTAAGCACTTGGGTAACAGTTCCTGTTTTATATGTGCAGTTTTGTATCCTTCAGTATATTCTAAGTCGATTTTGGTCCCGGTACCATTGCCTTCATTTAAGTTTACATGGACAAAAGCACTGAAGGCAGCCATTTTGCATGCGTTCCGATACGTTGTTTGCCCAGGTCTTCGGGGATTTCCTACAATTCCCATGATGTTATCCCTGATCCACAATATTGGGAGGGTGTATAGGTGGAATTTTCAGATAAACGGTGCAGCCCCGTGCCCCTAGAGCACAGTTACTGCCTCAATAATACAACATGGCAGTACCCAAAAACAAAACATAAATTTTGGCTTTGAACAATGGGAGAAGGTGAAGGCGTTTCATCCACTTGTATTAAAGTTGATGGTTCCTACCTGAATCCATCTCCGACTGTGACAATCTCCACCTCACTGTCCGTCGAAGTGACATTTATCTCCTCACTTGCAGGAACAATCGGTACTGGTGCTGGAGACGTCTCGATCACAACCACATCCTCATCCAAAGCACCTGAACACACCACTGGAAGTTATAAAACCCTAAAATAGACCAAACATCAATTCTGAAGGGCAACTGTTTCACAGAGCACTTATTTAGCATTACCAAAGGTCTAGAAAGTGCTCTCTTGTACAAAGTTTTGTAGACAAACAAATGAGTCTTTCATCAAAGAAAAGTACAGAACTGAATACAATGATTCAGCGGGAACAATAAACCTCAATCCTAACATTTGTGGTGCAGTTTCTAACACACATTTTGTGGTTGTGGGAAAGATTTTTCCCTTTTTCATTGAGTCAAATTATTGAATAAAACAAACAGGACAATCAGATTGGGTAAAATTCATAGTTAAAGAACAGTTAAAACTTGTAAGGATAGTAGGTGGACTTGCATACACATTTTTAAAGCTTTTTATACTTTTACAGACATGCAAGATACAGTACATAAATCATCTTAGACATGGTTCCTTTCTTTGTAGACACCCTGGCAGCAGTCGCAGTTGTCATAGGTCTTAATTTGTACAGTTGCACACCTGTTTCTAATTACTGCCACAATATATCAGTGTAATCAAGACTTGCTGACTCATTCATTTGGCATACAGGTCAAATATCCCATGCAAACTGAGCTTTCTGCATAAATTTCATGTTCTTTATTGTGGTTGTGTCTACCATATCTGAAAGAAATGACACTGAGGGATGTTTGTGAGTTGTACTATCTGGTGACAGTGAGAAAACACTTTGCACATGCAACAACTTTTAATACTGCTTTTTTTTTAATCTAGAACAAAGCAAAAGGAAATGTAGCTACAACTAGATACATTATATTGTTTTCTAGCAAGGTCTGTGTGCAAATTGGGAGCTTTGTTTTTGTGCACATAACTAGGTGAGTTGCTCATGAAGTCCATGTTTCTCCTCTGTGACTTTTCCATCTCTCTCATGGGAACTGCTGCTTAGCACCCTCCACAAGTCTAGCTGCCTGGCACTTCACGCACCAACACAAACACCATCAAGCTGGTAAAGAACTGTAACCAATGTATGCCCTGTTGGAGTAAACAACGCATACACACTATTCTTAACAACTATATACCAAGCAACAGAAAATGCAAAAATGTGCAGGCATTCCAAACGTGCAGCCACGTGATCAGTTAGTTTTTTCCCTTTGTCGACATAAAATAAAATGTATGCTTGAGATAGAATTGTTTTGATGATAGCAACATTTTATAGTGACAAAACATAAAATAAGTATTTTTTAATACCCTTACAGAATGAGTCAATTCCCAACAAGTTATTATATTTAAACTTAAATATTTAATGATAATGTCCCATCCCGTTAGGCTGAAATGCTTCCTGACACACCCACTCAGGTATTGGGCATCCAGAAGGCAGGTTTCATCACTGGCTTTGCTGCCTCCCACCTGCTGTAAACAAATGCCATGTTCTCCTTTGAGATCTAGTGTTTCTATGCGAAGGTGGCTGCACAACAGTTTTTTCCCCTCACGGGTCCCCTACCACAAAGTCACAACAACCAACTTTCCATTTCCCCCTTGGGCCACTGCAGCAGAAATAGTACTTGGGCTAAATGGCTACACAAGAGATACAATGAATGAACCACGGTAAAAGTGGGGTTTTTATTTTCATTTGCTTTGAACAAGAGCTGAGAAGTGAAATGTGAATTAAAAAGCTGCATAAACCTGCAGTTTTAACATGTGCCTTTAGTACCACGTGTCAAAGGAAGGCCCGTTAAACAGAGCAAAGTAACAGCTATCAGCTGTTTTGAATATATTCTTAGAACTGTTGCATCTTTTATTCCATTTATTGCCAGTTCAAATTAAAAGCTGCAATAAAGTTTACCGTTTGTTAGTATATGGTAGAGGCTCAGAATAAAATTAACTCATGCAAAAACAATACTTTTACAGTCTTCATTCTGCTTCACTGAATGGACATTAATTGGGTTTTCAGTTTGCTCGGGTTAGTTTTCTTTAGCAGTGCTGCATCAAGCCGAGCCACAGCAATGACCATTTTCATCACTGCTTCATAACAGAGACAGGGAACAAAGCTGACACCGATCAGCCTGTGAAAGTCTTTTCCTCAGAGTTGTCTACTGTGACTGACTAAGACTAATAAGTGATTAAGCATTTATTACTCATCATTTTCAACCATGTCAAAAATGGCGCAACTGCCACATAGTTGCCAAAAGTAGAACTTGCAAACATCAGTTACCGCAAAACCTGCACAAACTCGGGACAAAAATGACAACAATGAGGAAAGGGGAAAAAAACTAGATACAAAAATAAATCCTGATTACACAGGGAGCCTAGGAAATTACAATAAAAACCTACATGGCAACATTCTCCGTGAATAAAAGCTGTCATTGCAAACTACATGTACACAACATGCTGACCTCCTCCCTCGTTGACCATTACTTTTTTCTGTTCTGCTTCTCAGCGCGTATAAAATCCATACTGCATTGATGTGCTTCAATTAAAATATGTTCACCATGCTAGATTGTGTTATTCCTGCAGCATTAGAGCTCATGGTTCCTGTGAGGCTTAGAAAATACAACTTCCATTAACATAATATGTAGCCCTAGTGGCCGTTTTTCTTTCTTGTTGTTTTTAAAAAGTGATAGAAAAATACAAGTCCATATTGCATTATAACCCCAACCAATGTTGAATCACATTGTATAATAGTTAAACTGTTTACTGTACAAACTTGGTGAAACCCTGTACTGTATTCCTTTTAAAGTTATGGGTAAACAAATAATTCATATGGTAACCCTTAAAACAAAAGACTATAATGTGAGAGACCCTGCGTCCACAGTCTGGCCTCAGCAGTTATGACAAGTTTTACATTTAGCAAGCAATTCTCCGAGTTCTGCAACTTTCAATAACAAATATGTGTCCTGCGGTAAAACAACTGATGCACACATGTTTGTTAAATTTTAAAGTGTGGCTTTACCTGTTGATACAGTAGCACTGTTGGGCTGGCTGCTGGTGCTGCTGACATCTACGTACAGCTCATCGTCCACTTCGGTAGAAGAAGGGGAGGATGAGTCGCTGCTTAGCTCCTCACTGGAACTACTACTGTTGTGAAGCAGAGCATATTTCCTCTGTGCAATCACTTGACGTTTCTTCCTCTGCAGTAGAAGCCGCTCTTTCTGCTTCTGAGTCAGCTGACCTCCTCCGGGAGCGGTTTTCACAAAGCGTTTCCTATGCAGAGGCCGCCGGCTGTTCAGACACGGCCGCTTCAGCAACACTGGCTCAGCCTCAGACCGCACCCACTTATGGGAACGACCGCTCCGAGTTCGACTCAAACTGGGGCGCAGGCCAACTCCAGTGGTTCCCCCTGTAGGAAGGGCAGGAGCCTTCTGCTGCCCCCCTGTAGCTCCAGCTTCCCCGTCATCATCTGAACTGAGAGTGTCCGAGTCCCCAAACCGCAGGCTTGATGAAGGGGAGGAAGCACAGTCACTAAAAGAGGACTCATTGTTCTGTTCATCCTCACTGGGATGCTCTAAAAGGTCTATCCTGGCACGCTGAGGTGCCAGTGAATTCTCACTGATGTGGCCTTCCTTTAGAGAGCAGTCCGACGGCCCTGCCTGTTGGCCTTTTCTTTTTCTGCGCCCAGGTAGGCTCCTATCGGAGTCTCTGTGGGTCCCCGTGTCCCTCAAGGCCCGATGCCTGGACTCACACAGGGTTTCAAAATCGCTGCCAGCCTTTCCAATAACCTCCATGTTGTTGGGGAAGTTCTTGGCTTCCTCTATGGACTCTGGGTTCACCAGTGGCTCCTTCAGATGTTCCCGTCTGCTAGTAGCCTCAGACGGCACCTCACTCTTCATGGTGGCAGGTCTCTCCTCACAGCAAACACCAGCACACTCACATTAATTCCTAAACGTTTTTCCACTGCATTTCACAAAACCTAGAAAAGAAACAGGAAAAATTAATTAAGAAAAACTTCTCTCTAAATATCAAACATCTTTTTCAGGCAGGTGGCAGTGATCAACCTGACTTAAAATTTATTTAAGAGCAAAGCTCATGTTTTTTTATGTGATGGTATTATAATTACCTAAATGTTACAATTCAGCACTACAATCCAACAGCATCATTACAAGCAACAATCACATTCACCCCTAAACATATTTAATGACAATCTTGAAAGGTAAAAGCAGAATAATGAAATAATCACATCAAAAGGACTTTAGTGAAATTTAAGAAAAATTAACTTTTTCAATGTACGTCCTTGATATCAAAGTCTAAATGAATAAATGATGACAAATAATAATACGAATCCGTTCGTTTGACAAAAAGGAAATAATGTAAAATCTGAAAAGACAGTACAGTACCGGTAATTTAAAAAAATGTTTATTTTTAGGATGCATTCAATGTGATAACTGTACTGGTTTTTTTTTAAATACAACGAACTGTCCAACATCAATATTTCCAACAGCATCCAACATCTGCAAGGTGCTTGTAGAGGCGTTCATATAAATAATGTCACCGTAGTTAATGGAGGATAGAAAAGTAGCCGTTACAAGGTGTTCGGTTAGACACAATCTGCTTCTTAAAAAGAAACAGTTTTACTTTCAATTTCTTTAGCAAGTTTTTGATATGGGGCTTAAAAGAGAGATGCAAATCAACCAAAAATACCCAAGTATTTATACCATACCATTTTATTTATAGAGCACTTAAAACGGCAAGGCCAACCAAAGTGCTGTACAAACAAACAAACAGGCAACACATAAGCAACATACAAAATGAAGTAAAAACACCAGAATACAGTATAGACATAAAAACGTTGCAGATAATAAATATAACAGCCAACCTGTGTGAAGCAAACAGGTTCAAACTCAGATCATCTGGTGTTGAAAACTATGGAATAGTACAGTAGTGGGTTTTTAAACGTGATTTTAAAACCAAGAGGGAGGGGGCCTGTCGGACAAGCAGAGGTAACTCATTCCAAAGTCTTGGGCCTGCTACAGAGAAGGCCCTGTCACCTCTGCGCTTACTGTGCTTAAGACGAGTTCCTGGAACTGTGAGCTGTGAGAAGTAACTGGTCCGCTGACCTCAGAGAACGTGGTGGGACATACGGCTGTAGCAAATCAGAGAGATTGGGGGGGGGGGCGCAAGACTGTTCAGCGATTTGTAGACATAGGAGAATTTTGAACTGGATTCAAAGGTGAACCGGTAGCCAGTGCAGGGAGGCCAAGACTGGTGTAATGTGCTCTCTTTTGCCTGTACTGGTTACAAATCAGGCTGCTGCGTTTTGGACCAGTTGTAGTCGTGCAATGGTCAAGCCTAGATGTAATGAATGTGTGAATTACTGTCTCCAGGTTATTTTTGGATAATATGGGCTTCAGCTCTTAGACAGTCGTCTCAGCTGGAAAAAACAGGATTTAACTATCATGTTTACATAACTGTTGAATTTCATGGAAGGATCCATTATGGAGCCAAGATGGTGTAGTGGCAGGGCTTTTGACTTGGAACCCGAAGGACGCGGGTTCGCGTCCCGGCCACTACACACCTTGGGGTGTCTATGAGTGCACACCTAATTCTCCAGCTCCCCGGGCGCTTTCTATGGCTGCTCACTGCACCACCTGGTAGGTGGTTGGGTTAAATGCAGAGACGAATTTCGTCTGTGTATGGGAAACATACGCAGATGACAGGAAAATACATTATTATTATTATTATCACTCCCAGATTTGTGATTTTTGTTTTTCTGACAGGGCTAGAGCAGAAAGGTCGATGCAGTGGTTTGTGATTGTATTGTTGGGAGGGAACAACATGGCTTCAGACTTCTTTTCATTGAAAGCCATCCAGTCCCTGATGTCAGCCAGGCAGTCGAGCAGAGGTTGAATAGAGCATGTACCATTTTGTCTTAGGGGGAAGTAAATTTGACAGTCATCGGCGTAGAAGTGAAAAGGTTGTGTTTCTGGAAAATAGCACCAAGTGGCATCAGGTATATGCTGGTGAAGATTCTCATTTCTCAGTCGTCCAGGACATGATAAAATCAAAAAAGGCGAAAAAAGACTTCTGGACAGAAGTCGAAACGTTTTCTGCAACAAATAAAGTCCAGTTGATCCTGTATTGAACGCCTTTTTTGATTTTGTGGCATCAGTTATAAAGAGAATAGGAGAGGACCCAGGATGGACCCCTGCGGAACCCCCCATTTAAAACTCTCAGTGAGTTTTCAGAACTACTGGCTGACCTGCTGCCAAAGTTTGACTCTTGGCTTTTCTGTGGAGACTTCAACGCACACATCTGCTGCCCAAGTAATCAGCTTGGATGTGAGTTTCAGGACCTCCTGGACTCTTTTAACCTGTCACAGTCAGTCTCGGGAGCCACGCACAGTCAGGGTCATACACCGGATTTAATTATCTCCCACGGCCTTCAAATACCTGCTGTGGAGATCCTGGACACCTGTATTTCAGACCATTTTCCCATATTATTTGAAATTTTCACCTCTCCTGCACCGAAGGCTATTCTCCCAGCACGTCTCTGCCGCTCCATCACCCCATCCACCCCAAGTCAGTTCACTGATGCCTTTAAGAGCACTGACTTTTGCTCTGCTGTCAGCCTGGACCCATCTCTACATCCTGAGGACTTCATCACCTCCTTCCATCACACCTGCACAACGATCTTGGACTCCATCGCTCCTCTCAAACAGGCATCTTCAAAAAACAGACCATCACCATGGCTCAACGAAACGACGCGAGCTCTTCAACAACGCTGCAGGAAAGCAGAGCGAAAATGGAGGCGCGACCGGCTTCATGTGTCCCAGGGAATACTGAGAGACTGTCTCTGTGATTATCAAAATGCTGTGAAGCAGGCCAAGTCACAGTACCTCTCCAATTTAATCACCACCAGCTCCAACCGGCCAAAAACGCTATTCAACACACTCCAGTCTGTTATCAATCCATCTGTCAATGTTCTGAAAACTGCCACACAGTCTACCTGTGACGACTTTCAGAGCTACAGCAAAGCCCCTACTTACGACTCCATCGACCTACGAACAACGGGACCTACGAACGTATCCTATTTAATAAAAATATGAAATTACTGTATTAAAAAAAAACAATAATAATAATTTTTTTTTTTTTGGTGTTTAAATGTTCTTAATTTCATGTGTACATCACTTTGTTGCAGCTGTGGTTGTTTTAAAGGCTTTATAAATAATAATTATGATAAAAAAGATCATTTCTGATCATTTTTGAGCAATCTTGGGCAACAGGAAGTAGGTCTTCAGTTTACACGGTCACAAATTAATGTAGAACACCGGACGCCATTTTAGGTTCAGTCACTGGGGTCTCCGGTCACAAATTAATGTAGAACACCGGACGCCATTTTAGGTTAGCTGCCCGGGAGCCGGCCGAAGACTGGTGACCAGGATGGCTTCATATGGATTAATTACGAGCTGGAAACGTCTCTGTGAACTTTGTGGATGTCTCAGGCAGCAGCGGATTTATCGCTGATCGTGCCAGGCCGCCGCGAACACCTCCGGCCGGCCTGGCTACACCTCCGGCCTGGCTAGCTCCAGAAGCTAACACGGGAGCTAACACGGGAGCCGGCCTTTTGAACACTTGTGACCAGGATCGCATCATATGGATTAATTACTAGCTGGAATCGCTCTGTGAGCTCTGTGGACGTCTCAGGCTGGAGCAGGAGCTGCAGATTGATCGCGCCGCCGCTCCAACACCAGCTCATGGCTTGGCTAGCAGAAGCTAGCCAGCTAGCTAACACAGGTCTCGAGCAGCTGCGGTGGTTCACTCGCCGGCCGCCGCGCTGCTCGGCCCGACAACAATCAACGCATGGCAACCTAAGATGTCGGCTTTGACCATCTCAAAGTAAGAAAATATATTTTTATTTATTCTGTAAATGTGAATAGCAATGTTTAACATTACAGTACACTACTGTACATGCTTAAATGTGTGCGCGCGCTCCGTTAGCATGATAATTATTTTTTTTTTAAATAATTTTCACCCCCTAGCTACGGCAGAATCGAGCTGCGAACCGTTCTTAGGTCCCTAACTCGTTCGTACCTCGGGGGTCACCTGTATTTTGTCAACAAAATAGACTATCAGGCAGAACATTGTCAGTCCATCAAACACCATCCAGCCATGTGCATCTGCAATAACCACTGCTGTTTTTGACCAGTTCGACCTGGTTTCACTGCCTCACCTCATCAAGGTGGTTCAGCAGATGAAACCAACTAACTGTTCTCTGGACATCATTCCATCAAAAATATTCAAACATTCTTTTGATGTACCGTATTCTCCGGCGTATAAGTCGCACCTTTTTGCCTACATTTCTAAGCCCTGCGACTTATAGGCCGGTGCGACTTAAGCCCGAGATACACTGAAGCAGACTCCGTATACGCGCGTATACGGAGCCGCTGCTACACTCGGCTCTCGTTCTCGCGTAGATTCTCGTGTTTTCGCTCCAAATTCTAACGTCATTTCCTCCGTACCGTCACTTCCGATCGTCACTTCCGCTAGTTTTTCGCTCCAAACGCTCGCGTTCTCCTTGTTGTAATATGAGCAGCTGAGCACGGAGTGCTTTTCCTGCAGCCCACAGCCCACCACAGCCCACCAGGGAATATATAAAACATCGCGCACCCAGGTAGGACCTGAATTCATTCATTTCAATCATCGAGTGAACAGAGGAAGAAGCGGTTACTTGACTTTAGGCAAAAAAACAAAAGAAAAGGCCCGATCAGCGATAAAAAAGAGGAATTTATTTCATTTGTGTAACATACAAAACAGTCCGGCGCCGGGGAAGTTTAGATCAGACACCGCGTATCGCGCACGCGGATCGCGTATGCGTAGTAAAAAAATACCTTTGCGCGTACTTGCCCTGAGGGGCTACGCGGGGCTACGCTGCGTACGGGGCGTACGTACGCTGCGTATTGGCGTATCGTGAGGACGCTCGAGTGTATCTCGCCCTTTATACGTCGATTTTTCCAATATTTTGGTCATAATTTGACTTTGGTCAAAAACTCCAAAAATGGTGCAGTACCAGTTTCGGCCGCTATGGGCGCTAAGAAACCCTTTATAGTACCTACACTGTTGACATCTGCCTGGTCCAAAAATGGTGCAGTGACACAGAAGATGAAGACTTCAATGGTTTTGAATAAATAAATAAAAACCATAAAATAAATACAGTATCTGTTTCTGTCATCATTTTAAACTGAGACACGTTTTTTACTGTAATGTCAGCTAATAAAAATATATTTTTATGTGTTTATCTTTAAAGATAAATGATGAAAGACACAAAATATACAAAAATTATGTTCATTTATTAATGAAAAGTTCAACTAAGACACATCAAACAAAATACTGTAGTTTTTATGTGATAATCTTGTCAAAAGTCCTTCCAAACAATTTGGCAGCCAGTCCAAAATAATGTTCATTTATTAATGAAAAGTTCAACTAAGACACATCAAACAAAATACTGTAGTTTTTATGTGATAATCTTGTCAAAAGTCCTTCCAAACAATTTGGCAGCCAGTCCATTTTGGGCAAAACACCAGTTCATGTGAGGTGCGACCTATAGGCCGGTGCGACTTATAGGCAGGTGCGACTTATACGTTGATTTTTCCATTTAATTGGGCATAATTAGGTTGGCGCGACTTATACTCCGGTGCGACTTATACGCCGACGAATACGGTAATTGGTCTTTGTGTTTTGTCATTTATTAACAGCTGTCTATCTTCAGGTTTTGTGCCATCTGCTTTCAAACATGCTGTGGTCAGGCCTCTTCTCAAAAAACCAGGCCTTGATCCTACAGCTCTCTCTAATTTCAGGCCAGTTCCCCATCTGTCATTTTTATCAAAGGTCCTAGAAAAGATTGTTTTCATTCAACTTCAATCTTTTCTAGAGCTCAACAACCTGTTTGAAAAATTTCAGTCAGGTTTTCGAGCTCGTCACAGTACTGAATCTGCACTGCTCAAAGTGCAGAATGACATTCTTCTGTCTCTGGATGCAAAAAACCCTGCTCTGCTGGTGATGTTAGACCTTTCTGCAGCTTTTGACACCGTCGGCCATCAGGTACTAATCAACCGTTTGTCTGAGCAGGTTGGCCTCCAGGGAGCTGTGCTAGAGTGGTTCAGATCTTACCTGACTGGGAGAACTTTCTCTGTCATGATAGGTGACCTGTCCTCCTCTTCATCAACCCCTCTGACCTCTGGTGTACCACAGGGATCTATTCTAGGGCCAGTCCTCTTTTCTCTTTACATGCTGCCATTAGGATCAATCATTGCACATCATAATCTGTCTTTTCACATGTATGCAGACGATTTACAAATCTATCTGCCAGTCACTCCCAACCCCTCACTCAGTTCAAACACTCTTGTCAACTGCTTAAATGACATTAAGCACTGGCTCTCTCAAAACTTCCTCCACCTAAACACAGATAAAACTGAATGCATTTTATTTGGTGCACCTGATGACACCAGCAACATCCTTCCCAGTCCCAGTGTTGGTTTTCCCCTCCCCCACTTCAACCCGGTGGTCAGAAATCTTGGAGTGCAGCTTGACTCCAACTTAAAGCTTGATAAACAGATCAGTTCTGTTGTCAAGACCAGCTTTTTCCAGCTCCGTCTGCTCTCCAAAGTCAAGTCATTTCTCAGCCGTGGTGATCTGGAGAAGGCCATCCATGCCTTTGTGACCTCCAGACTTGACTATTGTAATGCTTTGTATGTTGGTATTAATCAATCCTCCATCTCCCGTTTACAGCTTGTACAGAACTCTGCCGCGCGCTTTTTGACCAACACACGAAAATATGAACACATCACTCCTGTCCTGTCCTCTCTACACTGGCTCCCGGTTCAGTTCAGGATACAGTTCAAGCTGCTCCTGTTTGTTTTCAAAGCTCTGAATGGACTTGCACCTCTCTACATCTCAGAACTTTTGAAAGTCCACCAGCCCGGCAGAGCTTTACGATCTGCCAGTCAACACCTGCTGGAGGTGCCTCGCTCAAGGTACAAACAATGGGGAGACCGGTCATTTTCTGTTGCCGGCCCAAAAGCCTGGAACAGCCTCCCCCTTGAGCTGCGTGCCACCTCTGATCTGACTCTGTTCAAAACCAGACTGAAGACCCACTTGTTCAAAAAAGCTTTCAGTGTGTAACTTTTATTACTTTTGGTATTTTAGTATGTAGCATTTTTATTTCCATTGCCTTCTTTTATTGCTGTTGTTTCTTATTCTATTTTCATTGATTTATTGTTCCAGTTTATTCATCTTTTTATCCTGTTAAGCACCTTGGTCAATGCAAGGCATTGTAGGAAGGTGCTATACAAATAAAGTTTATTATTATTATTATTATTAAACGTTGCCGGATCTACAAGCTCAATAGGAACACCATTCATAGATAAAATAGAAGGAAGGACTGCTAGGACCGACTTCCTGTTTGAAAACAGCATCCCTATGGTTTTATCAGCATTTAGCACAAGTTGAGACAGAACAAATCTGAATGAATGATGTCAAAAGCAGACTTTAAAAGCTGAAAAACCTTAGTGACTGTTCTAGCTCGACAATAAGCAACTGTGTCATCAGCATAGAAATGCAAGGACGCATCAGGAATGATCTGACCTACATTACTTATGTAAATTGTGAAGAGGGTATTAGACCTGGACATTTGCCTCAAATATTTTCTGACATGAGCCTAAATTCTGCCTGGAGATGCCCAAACCAATACAGAGACTCTCTCTTAAATGCCATTTGCCAACTGGTCACATGCCAGTGACAAACTACCTTTAATTATAAACTGGCCAGAAAGAAAAACAAGTGTGCCATTAGTTGTCAGTAAAATCCCATCTTATTTATGCAGGTAAACTGAAGTACAAAAAGGAGTTTTAGACTATATCTTGTCCAACCATATACAGGTAGTCCCCGATTTACGAGCGCTCTGATCTGCGAGGTTCCAGACTTACGAGCTGCGAATTTTTGGAAAAAACGAAAAAAATACTGAGTTTTCATGTGTTTTTTCACCACAGTTAGTTAGCTAAGCATATGGACACACGTTTCCGATCATTTTTATGCACTCATAAGCAGTTTTTGGATGAAAATAGAGTGTTTGTAGTCGCGCTAGCGAAAACCGTTCCAATTTACGAGCGAAATTCCGGATTTACGAGAGAAATGGCGGCCGTTCCAAATTACGAGATTTCCGGTTTACGAGCGCCTCGTTGTAACGGATCTCGCTCGTAAATCGGGGACTACCTGTATTTGTTTTCTTGTCCCCACTTGTTTCTGTTCAGGGTTGTAGGAAGCTGTGGCCTCTCTCCATACCTGGACAGGACACCAGCTCATCACAGGTGTGCAAAAATAAGAAAGAGACAAATGACCATTCACCTAGCCATTGAAAGTAACATGAGTGTTTTAGGACTGCAGGAAGAGACCAGAGTACCCTGAGAAAACATGCATCCACAGGGAAAACATGCAAACGCCACACAAAAAGGTCCAATCCTGGAGTCGAACCGGAGACCTTCTTGTAGAGAAACAATGTTGATCAACTGCTTATCCATGCATCACTACCCCCTTGTGTTAATATTACTGCTACAACTGACATAATATGGTGATACTGTTGTGTTTGATGAAAGACAAATCTACAGTTTAGTGGTGTACAATGAGATTTTTTTTATCTTTAATTTTCTGAATTAACCAGTTTATGCCGGGTACCGACCAAACGCGTTTCGGGCAGCGGAAGCGGCCAGTTTACATTGAAAGTCTATGTGGAGACGCGTCGAATCGTGAAGCTGGCGCGTTTTGAGTGTTTGAAGCGGCGCGGCGGCGCGCGGCAGTTAATTTCCGCGCACACGACGCAGCCGAAGCGTCAAGCCGCCAAAGTTCACCTAGTTGACCTTTGGCGGCTCGACGCTGCTCGACGTGTCGCAGCAACCAATCGGGAGAGACTCTGCACTGATGATGCAACGACAACTGGACTTTTTTGAGACTTTTTTAACTTACCCCATCGAGCCTCCATGAAGAAACCAGCCTCCGGTAAGAAACTTGGCATTTTTACAGTTGCTGCTGTCCGCTCGAGCTTACAATCACCCCAAACATAAAAAAAAACGTTTTAATCTCAACAAAGACTTTTGGAGCTGCAGTTCGGCTCGTAGAAAACCCACTCAAGTAGTAACGGGGCTCACGTGCAGCTGATTTTATCTGCCCAGTAGGGCTGTGCGATATGACGATATATATCGTGGGGACGATAGAAACGTGTCTATCGTGCTACTTTCCTTCTATCGTCTCTATCGTGATAAATAAGAATAAAAAAATAACTGTCGCAAAGAAGCTTCATATGGGGTTTTGCGAGATGACGGCGCTGCTTTATGTTTGACGCACGCGCGGGTTTGCGACACATGCTTTACGTTGTTAAACTCGAGAGCAACAGAGCCGCAGGCGCATGAAGCCGGTGTCTCAACAAGGAGAAAACAGCTGCACAGGCAGCCCAAGAAGAATAACTTTTACCAAAAAGAGGGGGAAGCTCACCTTGTTAGCTTCCATTATTTCGCTCCGCTGAAACTCTGAGACAAAATGGGTCCAGAGGACACGAACCCAGAGTCCAACCGAGTCCGAACTCGGGTCCAGTTAACCAATACAAAACAGACCAGAGACACAACAGAACCGCAATCAAACGCAACGTTTTCTCTTTTCTGTTTCTTGCTTTGTTTACTCAAACTTCAGAGCGGATTTCTTCTTCGTGAGTTTCATTAGCAGCTGTTGTTTTACCGCCACCTGCAGGAAAAATTTGGACCAAAGTAGAAAAGGAGTTGTTTGTTTGTTTGTTAGTTTATTCATTTTATAATATGAAATACAACAATTAACGTATTCATAATAGAAAAAAATAAAATGAAAGGTAGCAGATGAAGAATAAATCTTATTAAATCTGCTCCTTATTCATCTAATAACAGTTCAAACAATATTTTCTATAATAACAAAATAAGTAAATAACTCAGTCAATTTTCAATTCACATATATCACACATTAAATTAGATTCATTTATTTTTTTAGCAATTCATTTTTTACCAGTTTCTTAAATACAAGGAATGATTTGGCTTCCTTAACATTTGTCATTTGGCATTAAGTCATTCCATAATCGTACTCCTTGAATTAAGGTAGATCTAGTTTCTACTTTGGTCCAAATTTCCTTGTTCTTTTTGTTCACATTCTTATAATTGTAACTATCTGTAGTAAAATAATAAAATAAAAAAAACTTTGGTCCAAATTTTTCCTGTACACACACATCGTGTTGTATATATCGTGATATATATCGTTATCGTGATATAAAAAAGTCCATATCGTGATATATGATTTTTTCCATATCGCCCAGCCCTACTGCCCAGTGTGCATGACACGAACAACCCGACAGGAAAAGGACCCAGACCCCCTCCTCTGCCTCCTCCCAGTGCGCGTCATCAGACGCGTCTTCAGTGGCTTCAGTGTGAACAGTGACAAGCGGCCAAAAGGGGATGGCAGGAGCGTTTTGATGCGTTTGGTCGGTACCCGGCATTATACTATACTAACGCGATACACTTTACGAATTATTTATACTGATAACTAATCCAGTACTGATCTGCTTCAGTACTAATGCTGCACATTCACAATATCATTGCTTTCCTCTTTTGAGGTCCATTTCATAACCACATGCTAGTTGTCACTTAACCTAAAAACGTGACTTCTTAAAAATAAGGATGCTGAGCTCATGTGGTAGGGGATCTGATCAACAATTTATTACCGGTACATGTGAAAATATTGTGAATAACCTGCTGCATGCTCAATAATCCAGGTACCGGTAGATAAATCTAATAAAGTTAAGTCAGGTCCTCTGGATGGATTCTTCTTGTTGAAATGTTTCATCTTTTGTCCAAAAGACTTCTTCAGTCTGAGGAGCTGCAACAAACTCAGTCTTATAAATAGCACCTTCTTATTGTGGATCAATCAGTTTGCTATTGACATCCTGAATGAATTGTTCACATGCAAAAGGAGGACCATCAGCCTAATGACCAATCGCTACTGCCCTTATGGCCACTTATAAAAGCATTATAAGTGGGTGACAATTGGACACGGTGGCCTCGGCCCGTTTAACAATGGACGGGTTAGAAACAGAGACATTTTATTTTCTAAACAACGCCCCCAGTGACTTTCAAACCCCAAAATACATTACAGCAAAGACTGGTCCCTCTCAAAAATCCAGTCCTCCGGCACAAACAGAGCAATACTGTATATATTGTTCAATGTCAGGAGGGCTGTGATCAGTTCTACATTGAGGAAACTAAACCACCACTGGCCAAAAGGATGTCCCAGCACAGAAGAGCAACATCATCAAGCAAAGACTCTGCAGTCTACACTCATCTGCAGACCAGCGGTCACTCATTCAGGGATGAAGATGTTCGCATCCTGGGTAGAGAGGAACACTGGTTTGAAAGAGTGAAGGAGGCCATCTTTGTGAAGAGAAACCATCCATCATTAAACAGGGGCGGAGGCCTACGTGTTCAACTGTCCCCCTCTTACAATTGCTAGTATCACTCAGCTCCCTGTGAACAGCAAGCGGCCATCAGGGCATTAACAACCAACTGTTGGGCTGATGGTCCTCCTTTTGCATGTGAACAACTAGTTCTGGATGTCAGCAGCAAAGTGGTTGATCCACTGAGGTGCTGCTTTGTTGCAGCTCCTCAGATTGAAGTAGTCTTTTGGAGAAAAAAAAAAAGATGAAACATTTCAACAAGAAGAATCCAACCAGAAGACTTGTTTGAAAATATTGTGAATTTATCAATCCGACAAAGTTTTTATTATATATACACTGTATATAGCGGTGTCCTCTTTAGAGTCGAGGGAGTCCATCAGATGACAGAGAGAAATGTGGGTTGTATGAAGCCTGAAAAGACAACCCCAAATGGGGAAAAAGTCCCAATGCATTAGACTGAATGATAATACAGATTTCAACAAATTTAACTAAAAGCAGGAGATTCAGATATTAAATCATAAACTCAGGGCAGCTAAAAGAAGAAGCTTGTCAGATGGCAACAGTAAATCAAAGATGTTGGACTGGGTTTTTCTACAGAAACCTACATCTCGCTGTTAAACAGTACTCTGATTGGGCCAGCAGAACCACAGCTTCATGCTGGATTAAATCGGTTTGACAGGCTAAGCATAGTTTCTACAATACAAGCTCAGCTGCTGTCAGTGTCTGTGTGTGTCCCACGACGGAACCGAGGACAAAAACGATACAAAGCGTTCAAACAATATTTTTCTCATAAAGTACAAATATTATTGCAATAAAAAATATATAAATCCAAACGGCTAGCTTAAAGTAGCCGAATAATACTCCAGACAGAAGACAACAAAGACAGAACGTACCTGGATCTAAGTCTTTTATTTTAAAGTGTCCCGGTCCCATTTACAACACGAGATGAAATCCTTGAGAAAATAGAGACAAACATTTATAAAGAACCACTACAACAGGCCTACGCTGAAATCGCGCCCGGGAGGAAAGCAGCGGCTGGGGGTTGTGAAACTGACAACAGTCCCGAAGCGGAGCCGTGAAACAAAATCGAAGGCAGCGGGCCCTGGTAGCGACGAGCTAAGCTAAGGCTAGCCCCCACTTCACTAAATAAATACTCGGTTATACTCTCACTTTTTGATCCGCTAAGATACTCTAACAACCCTTCAAAGGTAATAGGAACTATCTATTATGTTTATAGATAAGAAGAAAAAAAACGTCTCACTGTTCGCCCTCGACGAAGTTCCCATTCCTGCCTTCCGAGGCATCCGCCACTGTTGTTTACCCAGTAGGTCGTTCCGCTGCTACCGCTACGATGCTGTCAATGCGCGGAAGGCCTCCAGGGGGCGCCACATCCACAATCAGCTGCTTTACGGCGCTTTTCGACAGTCCGTATCAAAGAAGCGTTTCGAATAAAAACACGTTTAAGAAACACGTTTTTCGAAAAGCTAACTCGATTAATTCGAGAATTAATGTTTTGAGGCGGCAAAACAAAATACTAAAGCTCGAGACATTGCCAGATTCGTAACCATCCATAAATGTAATGCGTCGTCGGTTTTTTTTTTGTAAATCCCAGTGCGCCCTCTAGTGGACATAGTAGGAGTTCGCAACAAAAAGTTTCTAAAATCTTTCCCCCCTCAAAAAAAGCATTTGCAGAAATAAAATATTTACAAATGAGTCGACGGGGCATGTTCAGTTGTACTAATTTTGTTTTACCGCAGTGCAATAACTTCAACTTGTTCTTATGATGGTTTGAAAAAGTTATCCAGTTCAGTTTATTTGACCAAGTCACAAGTCGTCTCAGGGCACTGAACAGAAACATTCATATATAAAAATAATAAAACATTATTCATCCGAGGAGCAGACCTCTCATCTTGAGCAAGCATGGAGGCGACAGTGGAAAGGAAAAACTCTGTCATGAAGAAACCTTTAGCAGAACCAGGCTCATGGGCCATCTGCTTCGACTGCTGGGTTTGGTAGGAACAGGAACTGGCAGGTCCAGAATCATATGTTAAGAAAGAAATAGTAGCAAATGAAAACTATTCAATTTTAACAATTTATTTAAGGAAATTAGAGCAATTTGTCCACTAGTAGTCTAAGCATACAAGCCAACGTGCACGTGTGCATGTGTTTTAGTAGGACTAAAATGTTATTGTATGTGCACATGAGTAAGATTTTGTTTACTTCACTGTGTCTTGGTGGATTTAGAAAAAGCATATGACAGGGTGCTGAGAGAGGTATTGTATGAAGAAATCTGGAGTGGCAGATGCTAGACTGGTACAGGACATGTATGAGGACAGCAGGACAGTGGTGAGATGTGCTGTAGGAGTGACAGATAGCTTCAAGGTGGAGGTGGGAGTGCATCAAGGATCGGCTCTGAGCCCCTTCTTGTTTGCTCTGGTGATGGACCGACTAACAGATGAGGTCAGGCAGGAATCCCCATGGACTATGATGTTTGCAGATGACATTGTGATATGTGGTGAGAACAGGGAACAGGTGGAAGAGAACTTGGAGAGGTGGAGGTATGCACTTGAAAGAAGAGGAATGAAAGTCAGCCGTAGTAAGACAGAGTACATGTGTGTGAATGAGAGGGAGGCCAGTGGAACAGTGAGGCTACAAGGAGCAGAGGTCACAAAGGTGCAGGACTTCAAGTACTTGGGGTCCACTGTCCAGGAAAATGGGGAATGTGGTAA
The DNA here is from genome assembly GCA_038048925.1 of Garcialebias charrua. Taxonomy (NCBI): domain Eukaryota; kingdom Metazoa; phylum Chordata; class Actinopteri; order Cyprinodontiformes; family Rivulidae; genus Garcialebias; species Garcialebias charrua. The sequence continues at coordinate 27,214 of JBBPBX010027035.1, forward strand.
AGAGGTGAAGAAGAGAGTCCAGGCAGGATGGAGTGGATGGAGAAAAGTTTCAGGAGTGATTTGTGACAAAAAGGTGTCAGCAAAGGTCAAAGGAAAAGTTTACAAGACAGTGGTGAGACCAGCTATGTTGTATGGTCTGGAGACAGAGACATGGACAAAAAGACAGGAGACAGAACTGGAAGTGGCAGAAATGAAGATGCTGAGGTTCTCCTTAGGAGTGACAAGGATGGATAAGATCAGGAATGAGATCATCAGAGGTACAGCACATGTTGAACAACTGGGAGATAAAGTTAGGGAGGCCAGACTGAGATGGTTTGGACATGTCCAGAGGAGGGACAGTGGGTATATTGGTAGAAGGATGTTAGAAATGCAGCTGCCAGGAAAAAGACAAAGAGGAGATATATGGATGCAGTTGGAGAGGACATGGAGGTGGTTGGAGTGAGGACAGAGTGAGATGGAGGAGGATGACTCGTGCTGACCCCTGAAGAGGGAAAAGCCGAAAAAGGAACACAAGAGAGAGAAAAATAAAACATCTTCAGTATAATGTCCTTTTAATTATTTGACATTCACTCACTCTTTACCTACCTCCTGTTTTCAACTTTTCCACTAAAGATTTTTTAAATAATACTGTAAAATAACAACTCTTCCCAAGGGCTCACCACCTGTGGGAGGGGTCAAAGGGTTCGGGTGCGATGTGGGATGGGTGGCTGAAGGTGGGGACCATGGCGGTCTGATCCTCGGCGACAGAAGCTGGCTCTCGGGACGTCACCTCTGGTGGGGAAGGAGCCTGAGCTGGAGTGTGAGGTTGAAAGGTTCCGGCTACAAATAGTCAGACTCGTCTCGACGCATGGCTCTGGCTCTGGAACCAGTTTTCTCGAGAAGGTCTGGACACTCTTCCACTCTGGAGTTGCCCCTAGTGAGACGCGTTGAACAGGAGTGGGCATACTTGTTGCCCCCCATCTTGGTGCCTGTACGTTGGGGTTCACCCTGGTGAACGAGAGGGTAGCTTCCCTCCCCCTACATGCGAGGGGGACGAGTTCTGACTGTTGTTTGTACTTATGCACCAAACAGCATGATTACCCACCCTTTTTTGGAGTTCTTGGAGGGGGTACTGGAGACTGAACCCTTCTGGGGACTCCCTTGTTCTACTGGGGGACTTCAACACTCACGTGGGCAATGACAGTGAAACCTGGAGGGGTGTGGTTGGGAGGAACGACCCCCCTGATCTGAACCCGAGTGGTGTTTTGTTGTTGGACTTCTGTGCTTGTCATGGATTGTCCATAACGAACACCATGTTCAGGCATAAGGGTGTACATATGTGCTCTTGGCACCAGGACACCCTAGGTCGCAGTTCGATGATGTGTTGTCGTCTCATCTGATCTGCGGCCGCATGTCCTGGACACTCGGGTGAAGAGAGGGGCGGAGCTGTCAACTGACCACTACCTGGTGGTGAGTTGGCTCTGATGGTTTGGAGGGGATGTCGGTCAGACCTGGCAAGCCCAAACGTATTGTGAGGGTCTGCTGGGAACATCTGGCAAAGTCTCCCATCAGACGGAGCTTTAACTCCCATCTCCGAGAGAACTTCAAACACATTCCGGGGGGACATGGAGTCCAAGTCGGCCAAGTTCCGCGCCTCTATTGTCGAGGCGGCTTATCAGAGTTGTGGTCGCAAGGTTGTCTGTGCCTGCTACGGCGGCAACTCTCAGTGAAGGATGCTGTCAGGCTGAAGAAGGAGTCCTATCTGACCCTTTTGACCGGTGGGACCCCGGAAGCAGCTGATGGGTATTGGCAGTCCAAGCGGCATGCAGGTTGATGAGGCAGAAACTCAGGCGTGGGAGGAGTTCGGAGAGGCCATTGAGAATGACTTCCGTACGGCTTTGAGGGGATTCTGGTCCACCATCCGGCATCTCGGGGTAGGGGGTGGTTGTGGGGAGCGATACACCACCAACACTGTTTATAGTGGAGGAGGTGTGCTGCTGACCTCAACTCAGGACGTTGTGTTCGGTAGGCAGAGTTCTTCGAAGACCTCTTCCATCCCACCAGCACGTCTTCCACTGAGGAAGCTGAGTCTGGGGACTTTGGGTCGGGCTCTCCAGTCTCTATACTGAGGTCACCAAGGTGCATGGTTAAAAAGCTCCGCGGTAGTGCCCCGGGGGTGGATGAGATTCACACGGAGTTCCTCAAAGCTCTGGATGTTGTGGGGTTGTGTTGGCTTACACGACTCTGCAGTATAGCGTGGACATCGGGGGAAGTTTCCCTGGACTGGTAGACCGGTGTCTTGGCCCTATCCCACTGGATGAGGATAAGTTCCTCCAAATCCAAGGCCATGGTCTTGAGCCGGAAAAAGGTAGAGTGCCCTCTCTGGGTCGGGGAGGAGGTCCTGCTCCATGTGGAGTAGTTTAAGTATCTTGGGGTCTTGTTCACGAATGAGGGAAAACTGGAGCAAGAGATCGACAGATGGATAGATGCAGTGTCTGCGGTGAAGCGGGCGCTGTACCGTTCTGTCGTGGTGAAGAGAGAGCTGAGTTTAAAGGTGAAGAACAAGATCTCAGATACAGGCGGCCAAAATGAGTTTTCTCCGCAGGGCGTCTGGACTCTCCCTTAGAAATAGGGTGAGAAGCTCAGTCATCCAGGAAGGTTTCAGAGTAGAGTCGCTTCTTCTCCACAATGAGACTCCTCTCAATGTGGAGAAGAAGATCTGATTAGGATGCCTCCTGGACGCCTCCCTGAGGTGTTCCAGACATGTCCCACTGGGAGGAGACCCAGAGGAAGACCCAGGACACGCTGGAGGGACTCTCGAACACTTGGGATTCCCCTGGAGGAGCTGGCCAAGTGGCTGGAGAGAAGGAAGTCTGGGCCTCCCTACTAAGTTTGTTTTGAGCCGTAAAATCCTGGTGCATTGTCATTCATTGACTTGTCTGTTTTGCTTTAAATTGCAGTTGTTTAAAATGAAGAAACACTTCATGAAATAAACCTATGATAAAACGGCCACAAAATTTATGTTACTAATATTAATGTTTAATTATTGTTTAATTTAACCAACTTAACCAACTTGGTTGGCGGTGCAATGAGACTGGTTAAGCAGTGGGTTT
>JBBPBX010027036.1:0-21255 GCA_038048925.1 Garcialebias charrua
ACAGTTTTTAAAGATGAAGGAGTTAGTTGAATTGTCTCCCTTTCACATAAAGGGAGCTAGCTCCCTTTATGTGAATGGAGCCTGCTAGGGAGGAGGGAGACAATTCAACTAACTCCTTCATCTTTAAAAACTGTGTTAAGATAGGCTAAGTGCTTGGTGACTGTACAGTACTGTACATTTATTTATAAAAAATATAAAAAAATTATGAGATGCGGGACGTAAATCCGAAACGTCGTAAGTCGAGGGCATCGTAAGTCGAGGATTACCTGTAATAATAATAATAATAATGTCACACAATGTCATCACTGTATGTTTCCATACAATGGCGAAATTAGTCTCTGCATTTAACCCATCCACCACCGGGTGGCACAGTGGGCAGCTATTGAGGGTGCCATGGGGGCATTTTGGGGATGAGGTGTGCTGCCCAGAGACACCACAGGATATGCAGTGACCGGGGATCGAACCTGGGACTTTCAAATCCCAAGCTGGCTGCCTTACCTCTACATCATCTTGTCCCCCATAATGGTATGGTTTGTACCGGTAGTTTGTTCCTTTTGGTAAATGTCCCAGACTTTTTTGATCAACATCTTATATGAGGAAAGATCTGGTTTTTACATTTCAATGCTGCTGGAAGTAATATTTTTAAAGATAACTCTTAGCCCTCCCTTTCAGCTCTGCAGGTAATACTGGTATTATTATAGTAATGCCACTTTGAGCTCCTGTGGGATTCCACATAAGTTAGAATCTGGGATTGTCTGCGTACACTGTATCTCCAGTTTTGGCAGTCAGGAAATAATAATAAATAATAATGTCTTTTCCTGTCATCTGCGTATGTTTCCCATACACAGACGAAATTCGTCTTTGCATTTAACCCAACCACCTACCAGGTGGTGCAGTGAGCAGCCATAGAAAGCGCCCGGGGAGCTGGAGAATTAGATGTGCACTCATAGACACCCCAAGGTGTGTAGTGGCCAGGACGTGAACCCGCGTCCTTCGGGTTCCAAGTCAAAAGCCCTGCCACTACACCATCTTGGCTCCAGTGATGAGAGTGAGAGAGTGGGAACCATTGCAAAACCTGCATATTAATTTATGAGCCAAAAAGTCATCACAGCCCTGCCTGAGTTTTTTTATCTGCTATGGTATCACTGAGAGTGTGGGTAACATTAAGAAGTGAAAACCTTGTTTTGAAATCTAACATGGGGTCCCCAGAGAGCATAGGGATCTGAGTTAAACAAAGACACAACAAAACAGATTTATTTATTAGTTACCTTCACCAACAATTTGATGTGTAGTCCCTAGTCACTAAAAATGTTGGTTTGCAAGATGCAAAGTCCAGATTTATGTGACTGCACAGAGGAGTTTGGGCGAGAGCAAGAAAGATAAACACAATCAAAGCTATGTAGCTTTTCAGGCTCCCAGGACAAGGATAAATGAAATGATTAACAGCTACAATGTCCCTATTTGCTCAGCAGCCTCAAGGGTAACTTATGATATCTAGCATTGTGCTGTACAAGGTATAATAAAAATGCTATAAGGCTATAAGAATGACAGAATGTCTCAATGTGTGTTACTGCAGAAATGAATTCTCATTTCTTACGACAGTATTTTAAACAAAGCAGGTAAATATACTGTCAGTTCTCAGTCACTGATCTACTTAACATAAAATCCATTAACTCTGTTTCCTTGTTACTGAATGAAATCCATAGCCTGACAGGGTAAAGAAATCTGTATTGAATTCTTTTTTGACACTTCTGACTATTTGTTAGGGACAATTTAGAGTTACCAATCAGCCTAACATTCACTACATTGCCAACATTTTTTGCTCACCCATCCAAATTATTGGAATCAGGTGTTCCAATCACTTCGAAGGCCACAGGTGTATAAAATGAAGCACCTAGTTATGCAGACTGTTTTTACAAACATTTGTGAAAGAATGGGTCTCTCTCTGGAGCTCAGTGAGTTCCAGCGTGAAACTGATAGAATGCCACCTATGTAACAAATCCAGTCATGAAATTTCCTCGCTCCTAAACATTCCACAGTCAACTGTCAGCTGTATTATAAGAAAATGGAAGTGTTTGGGAATTACAACAACTCAGCCACGAAGTGGTAGGCCACATAAATTGATGGAGCGGGGTCAGTGGATGCTGAAGCGCATAGTGCGAAGAGGTCTCCAGCTTTCTGCAGAGTCAATCACTACAAACCTCCAAACTTCATGTGGCCTTCAGATTAGCTCAAGAACAGTGCACAGAGAGCTTCATGGAATGGGTTTCCATGGTCAAGCAGCTGCATCCAAGCCATACACCACCAAATGCAAAGTGTCGGATGCAGTGGTGTAAAGCATGCTGCCACTGGACTCTAGAGCAGTAGAGGCATGTTCTCTGGAGTGACGAATCACGCTTCTCTATCTGACAATCTGATGGACGAGTCTGGGGTCCCTGCTGTTTTCCCTTTACATGCTGCCTTTAGGTCAAATTATTAATCAGTTCAACATTTCTTTTCACTGTTATGCCGACGATACACAGCTTTACATCAGGACTGGAGCATCCTCATCTTCCCCATTGTCATCTCCATCTTCACTCACTGCCCTCTCTGCCTGCCTGGAGGAAATAAGGGCATGGATGAATCAGAACTTTCTTCAATTAAACTGCTCCAAGACTGAGGCCATACTGATTGGCACCCCTCACCAGGTACAAACATCTACTATAACAACAATTTCCTTTTCTGGACAAGACATCCCCCTCTCCACCTCTGTTACAAATCTTGGAATAAAAATGGACTCTCATCTTACATTTGAAAATCACATTAAGCTTCTGTTTAAAACTTGCTTCTTCCATCTTCGAAACATCTCCAGACTTCGCCCATCCCTAACTTTTTCCGATGCTGAGAAGCTCGTCCATGCTTTTGTCTCCTCCAGGCTCGACTACTGCAACTCCCTGTTTATTGGAATCCCTGGTAAATACCTTCAGAAGCTTCAATATATTCAAAACAGTGCAGCAAGGATTTTGTTGAGAGTTCGTAAATTTGAACATATTACACCCATTCTCCATAACCTTCATTGGCTTCCTGTCACCTACAGAATTCAGTACAAAACTGCTCTCATTACACATCAATGCTTACACGGAACTTCACCAGATTATCTAAAGGACATTCTTGCACCATACTCATCCACCCGGTCTCTACGGTCACAGAACAGTCATCTACTTCACATTCCGAGAACCAAATTAAGGACCATGGGAGACCGGGCTTTCAGTGTGGCTGCCCCCCGCCTGTGGAACTCTCTTCCTGACTGCCTAAGAGCTCCACAGTCACTGGTTGACTTTAAGAGCGGCTTGAAGACCTTTCTTTTTAACCAAGCATACTCTGCCTCCTCATGATTCTATCTTTGATCTTAGTTGATACTGTTATTGATTTTACTTGTTTTATTACTTGTTTTATTGACATTTAATTCTGTTGCACTTTGTAGCACTTTGAGATTTTCATTAATGAAAAGTGTGTTATAAATTGAATTCATTATTATTATTATTATTATGGTTGCCAGGAGATCAGTACTTGTCTGATTGCATTGTGCCAAGTGTAAAGTTTGGTGGAGGGGCATTAAGTTGTGGGTTTGTTTTTCAGGAGCTGGGCTTGGCCCTTTAGTTCCAGTGAAAGAAACTCTGACTGCTTCAGCATACCAAGACATTTTGGACAATTCCATGCTCCCAACTTTGTGGGAACAGTTTGGAGCTGGCCCCTTCCACTTCCAACATGACTGTCCACCAGTGCACAAAGCAAGGTCCATAAAGACATGGATGGCAGAGTCTGGAGTGGATGAACTTGACTGGCCTGCACATAGTCCTGACCTCAACCAGATAGAACACCTTTGGGATTAATTAGAGTGGAGAATGAGGGCCAGGCCTTCTCGTCCAACATCAGTATGTGACCTCACAAATGCACTTCTGGAAGAATGGTCAAAAATCTCCATAAACACACTCCTAAACCTTGTGGACAGCCTTCCCAGAAGAGTTGAAGCTGTTCTAGCTGCAAAGGGTGGACCAACGTCATATTGAACCCTATGGATTAGGAATAGAATGTCACTTAAGCTCAAATGTGAGTCAAGGCAGGTGAGCAAATACTTTTGGCAATGTAGTGTACATGTTTTTGGTCTGTGAGAGGAAACCGGAGTACCTAGAGAAAACCCACACATGCACGGAGAGAACATGCAAACTCTACCAAGAAAGGCCCCATGCCAGGATTTGTACCAGGGCGATGTGCTCGCTGAGAGGCGGTAGCTCTACCAACTGGGCCATCGTGCTGCCCCCAAAAACATTATTGCTGAATAAATATATTATTGTTTTATCTCATTTACTCAAAGGAGAAGATTTTTAACTGGTTTTACTTGCAAGGACAGTTTTTTGGGAAAGGTTACACATACGCAGGAAGTACATGCATGAAGCCCAGTCACAAGAATCTTCTATGGGCAGTGTGCAAAGCTTGTTTTTATACCTTATCAGTTCAGTCAAGCTCACAGACTCAGAGGTTACCTTGAAGCAACAGCTGCATGTCTTCAACCTCATATCAGCTCTTCATCTAGCTCTCTCCTTACTCATACAGTTTGTGGGCAATTAACATTCTTAGCCATGGTAGTTAAAAACATTCATAAACGTTCACCAAAAATTCCTTAACAATGATGAACAAAATCTGTGAAAATGGGAAGCCCTGCAGACTAACTACCAACTACCACTCTGAATGGATTTGACTTACTGCTGGCAATACAAACCAAACACTTGGATTGCTTGTATAGAGACTGAAAGGCACGTAGACTCGTGGAGCACCTTCCACAGTGTACCTTAAGGAACAAGGTTAGATGTCTTCTCCAGGCCACAAAACACATTCGGCAATCTATGCACATGCCTCCTCAGTAACCTGAGGCTACGTTCACACTGCAGGTCTTAAGGCTGAAATATACCGGAGCGTCCTCTACTACGCCACTCTACGCGCGCATTTTGTGTGCATGCGTTTCGCTGATATAGCTTCAGAAGCTGCGCAGAGGAGCAGCTGTTCGCTTCGCTGCTCCCGTGGCGGTCTTTTATCACTTTATATGTTAATATAAACTTCTAAAAAATAAAAATAAAAACAGGGAGCGCTATTCCAGCTGCTCACAGCCCACCAGGAAATATTTAAAACATCGCGCTGCCAGGTAGGACCTGAATTCATTCATTTCAGTTATGGAGTGAACGGAGGATGAAGCGATTACTTGACTTTAGGCAAAAAAACAAAAGAAAAGGCCCGATCAGCGATAAAGAAGAGGAATTTAATTCATTTGTGTAACATACAAAACAGTCCGGCGCCGGGGAAGTTTATGGTCAGACACCGCGCAAGCGTGCGCGGTCGTAAAAAAAAAGCTTTGCGCGTTCGTGCCCTGAGGGGCTGCGCGGGGCTACGCTTTTGCCTTAGCGTACGTACGTCGTACAGAGGCGTATAGAGAGTACGCTCAGGTATATTTCAGCCTTTAATGCTCAATTCCGATTTAAAAAAACAAACAGATCTTTTGGTGTGAACGTTCACACTACATTTTAAATGCGACCTGCATCAGACCTGCATGACTCTAGTGTGAACGATCTACATTGCAGAAGCGACCCGCATGCGCAGAAGAAAACGTGTCTCAGAACGTGACGTGACACGCAGGCTGCGAGTTGCTTGTTTGGGCTTGTTTTCATGGGGCTGGTCGCTTGTTTTTGTCGCGAGATCTGTCAACACTGCTGACGCAGCACCCTGTGTTTGCGGAAGTAAACGTGGATGCGCGCGACAGTTTTCAGTGTGTGTTCGGTAATTTTGAAGTTGTTGTCCAATCGGGGAAAGCTAAACATCCAAATGATTAAAGGCAAAAGAAAACTGAGAAGAAAGCAAGCGAGTGGTGTGTGACGTCGGTCTCACATCACTGCAAGTACAGAGAGCTCGTCCCCCCCTCCCTCAGCCCCCACCCCGCTCTGAGCTGCCGCTACTGCATGTCCCCTCTGTCTGTACAAACACGTGCGGGCTCAATTAAATGAGCCGCACAGTTCTGCAAAAGTCAGATTTAAGTCACATGAGCGTTCACACTGCAGTCGCTTTGAAAACATCAGATATATATCCGATTTAAAACCACATACTGAAACGGCCTGGGTCTGATTTGAAAAAATCGGATTTGTCGCGTTCAGACTGTCATTAAAAAATCGGATATGGGTCAGATGGGGCAAAAAAATAGGATTTGGGTCAGATTTGCCATGCACTGTGAACGTAGCCTTAGTGAGGGTAAAGAGATGGTCCAATGTTCCACATCTAGGATGGAACCGGCATTGTTCTTCCTGAATCAGAGGTTAGACCATCAATCTTACCCTTCTCCAACACCCCTGAATAGGCCTTACTAGGGAGGCTAAGAAGGGTTATGCCAGTTGTATTGGAACACACCCTCTGGCCCCCATTTTTTATGCTATTTCCTACATCCATATGCTCTTTGTAGACTTCGCATCTGCCTTCAACACCATGATTCCCCAGACCCAGCCAAAATGCATGTTTTTGGTCGTTGATCGAGCGTCTTTATCTAAGGCCTGACCAAACCTTCTCATCTACCGGGGAATACTCCAATGCACAGGCAAAAAGCCAGTGGGAGTGGTGGTAGACCCACCCACACCAGCTTTTCACTATAGGCAACTCCAGAGTGGAATAAAATCCAGCTCCTCTCAAGGAGATAGGTTCCGGAGTTCATGTCATGCATAAATGTACAGTAAGTCGGACTATATCTAGTTGGTACCTCTCAACCTCACACACAAGCTTTGACTTCTTTCCTGGGGATTGATGACAAGATCAAGACCACACACACTTGTTACACATTGGTTGCATTTTTATAATTGTCCCTAGGTGTGAGTGAGAGAGTGAATGGTTTTGTCTCACTTGTCTCTATGACAGACTGAAGACCTGTCTAGGGTGGGCCCCAATTCTCGCACAGTGGCTGTTAGATATGGGCACCAGTGACCAGCTGTCACTTGAAGGAAGAAGTGGGTAAAGACAATGGATGAAAGTATTCATAATTGTAAACTAATTTAAATAGTTGCATATTTTTTATGTTTGCAGTTGAGATGTTTTTTCTTGTGTGAATATTTTTCAATGAGCAGTTGACCTTTGGAATCAATAAAGTTTCTGTCAGTCTGTCCGATTGTCTGTCCTATTTTAGGCAAGTAGTGTGTTTTGTGGCATTGGCAACAGACTCAAAGTTTAGGCATTTGTGTGGTGAATCATTTTTCATTTTATCTTTCTGTTGTTCTGACAGTTGGCTGGTTTTACTCTGTGTTACCTTGATCTTATCTTTGAGTTTTCTCCTCCGTGGGGACAATGTTTCTCATTAGTTGTAGCTTTGATTTTATAACCAAGCCTCTCATGGATCACTGTTGCTGTAGTGTATACTAGCTCATTGCTCTCTGTGACAGCACCAGTAGAGGTATTTCATAGTGCTGCATTCACAACTGCCCCTTTTCCAGTAGTACCTTTAGTACCAGTACAGTATGGTTTGTTTCTTTTCTTTTCAAGCTTTGCGTTAAAGCTTAGTTCTTGTTTTGTGATTTGTACATCTGTGGGTTAGAATAAAGTTTAACTAAAGGCTGTAACTCTTAACTCAAAACCATTCATGTGCTCATTCAGTTTGCACTACTTCTTATATTTGCACTAATATTTGTATTACATTACTGCCTATAGTCATACTACTGTTTACATTCACTGTTTACATTCATTACTACTGTTTACATTTATTACTACTGTTTACATTTACACTACTTTTTATATCTACACTACTGCTGATATATATATATATATATTAATATATATATATATATATATATATTTTTTACTAGCCTTATTGCATATGCCACTTTACCTCTATACCAATATCAACTACCTCATACATATACTGTGTACATAAACTTCATATGCTGCTTTGTCACTCTATTACAAATGTCAATGCCAGAACTTTCATTTTATTTTATAGATATACTTTTTACACTTTTATACTACTATGCAAAAAACTCAGGACAGTATTACACTTTTGTTATTTCATTTTATGCTTATGTTTATTAAATGTTTAGTGTTTTAGTGTTGGTGTAACTTTTCATACTTTCATACTACTACTATGCAAAAACTACTATGCAAAAACTCAGGACAGTATTACACTTTTATTATTTCATTTTATGCTTATGTTTATTAAAGGTGAAGTCTGCAGTTTCTGTAGAACATCAGCACTTAGAAAAAATTTCAACAAGCAAAGCATTCTGATCCCTCCCCCTCAGAGCCATATATGGCTCTGCCCCCTTGTGGTCTGTTGAAATTCAAATTCAAGCTCTGTTTTTATTGGCTGATTCAAATTCAAGCTCGGTTTTTATTGGCTGGTTACAAACTTTGTTTTTATTGGCTGGAAAATGGCGGGTCACTTTTTCTTTTTAGAAATGCTTATTTACCACCTGGAGAAGCAAGGGGACAATATTTTTTTTAAGTTTTTTTCAGAGATTACCTCTCTAACATCAATCTAGTGACAGAGTGAAGAAATATGTTAAAAATATATTGTTAGAAAAGTTACATATAGCAGCTTTAAATGTTTCAGTGTTTTAGTGTTTAAATGTTTACTGTTGCACCGAGGGACAGAGAGAAATGCAATTTCAATCCTGTGTATGTCCTGTACATATTGCAGTTTTGACAATAAAGTTGACTTTGACTTTTAAACATCCATCCATCCATCCATCCATCCATCTTCTTCCGCTTATCCGGGGTCGGGTCGCGGGGGTAGCAGCCTAAGTAGGGAGGCCCAGACTTCCCTCTCCCCAGCCACTTGGAGCAGCTCCTCCGGGGGAATCCCAAGGCGTTCCCAGGCCAGCCGAGAAACATAGTCCCTCCAGCGTGTCCTGGGTCTTCCTCTGGGTCTCCTCCCGGTGGGACATGCCCGGAACACCTCACCAGGGAGGCGTCCAGGAGGCATCCTAACCAGATGCCCGAGCCACCTCAACTGGCTCCTCTCGATGTGGAGAAGCAGCGGCTCTACTCCGAGTCCCTCCCGGATGACCGAGCTTCTCACCCTATCTCTAAGGGAGAGTCCAGCCACCCTGCGGAGAAAACTCATTTCAGCCGCTTGTATCCGAGATCTTGTTCTTTCGGTCATAACCCAAAGCTCATGACCATAGATGAGGGTGGGAACGTAGATCGATCGGTAAATTGAGAGCTTTGCCTTTTGACTCAGCTCTCTCTTCACCACGACAGACCGGTACAGCGCCCGCTTCACTGCGGACGCTGCACCTATCCGCCTATCGATCTCACGCTCCAGTTTTCCCTCATTCGTGAACAAGATCCCGAGATACTTAAACTCCTCCACTTGGGGCAGGACCTCCTCCCCGACCCGGAGAGGGCATGCTACCCTTTTCCGGCTCAAGACCATGGCCTCGGATTTGGAGGAACTGATCCTCATCCCGGCCGCATCACACTCGGCTGCAAACCGCTCCAGTGAAAGTTGTAAATCACGAACTGATGAAGCCAGTAGGACCACATCATCTGCAAAAAACAGAGAAGCGATTCTAAGGCCACCAAAACGGATCCTCTCAACACCTTGGCTGCGCCTAGAAATTCTGTCCATAAAAGTTATGAACAGAATCGGTGACAAAGGGCAACCTTGGCGGAGTCCAACTCTCACCGGAAACGAGCCTGACTTACTGCCGGCAATGCGGACCAAGCTCTGACACCGGTCGTACAGGGACCTAACAGCCCTTATCAAAGGGCCTGGTACCCCATACTCCCGGAGTACCCCCCACAGAACCCCCCGAGGGACGCGGTCGAATGCCTTCTCCAAGTCCACAAAGCACATGTAAACTGGTTGGGCAAACTCCCACGCACCCTCCAGGACCCTGCTGAGGGTGTAGAGCTGGTCCAGTGTTCCACGACCAGGACGAAAACCACACTGCTCCTCCTGAATCCGAGGTTCGACTATCCGACGGACCCTCCTCTCCAGAACCCCTGAATAGACCTTACCAGGGAGGCTTAAGAGTGTGATCCCCCTATAGTTGGAACACACCCTACGGTCCCCCTTTTTGAATAGGGGAACCACCACCCCAGTCTGCCAATCCAAGGGAACTGCCCCCGATGTCCACGCGATATTGCAGAGTCGCGTAAGCCAACACAACCCTACAACATCCAGAGCCCTAAGGAACTCCGGGCGAATCTCATCCACCCCCGGAGCCTTGCCACCGCAGAGCTTTTTAACCACCTCGGCGACCTCAGCACCAGAGATCGGAGAACCCGACCCAAAGTCCCCAGGCTCCGCTTCCTCAGTGGAAGACGTGCCAGTAGGATTGAGGAGGTCTTCGAAGTATTCCGCCCACCGACTCACAACATCCCGAGTTGAGGTCAGCAGCACGCCACCCCCACCATAAATGGTGTTGGTCGCGTACCTCTTTCCCCCCCTGAGACGCCGGATGGTGGACCAGAATCGCCTCGAAGCCGTACGGAAGTCATTCTCCATGGCCTCTCCGAACTCCTCCCACGCCCGAGTTTTTGCCTCAGCAACCACCCGAGCCGCATGCCGCTTGGACTGCCGGTACCTATCAGCTGCTTCCGGGGTCCCACAAGCCAAAAAGGCCCAATAGGACTCCTTCTTCAGCCTGACAGCATCCCTCACTGCCGGTGTCCACCACCGGGTTCGAGGGTTGCCACCACGACAGGCACCAACAACCTTGCGGCCACAGCTCCGATAAGCTGCCTCGACAATAGAGGCGCGGAACACGGCCCACTCGGACTCCATGTCCCCCGCCTCCCTCGGAACGTGTTCAAAGCTCTCCCGGAGGTGGGAGTTAAAGCTCCGTCTTACGGGAGACTCTGCCAGACGTTCCCAGCAGACCCTCACAATACGTTTGGGTCTGCCAGGTCTGACCGGCATCCTCCCCCACCATCGGAGCCAACTCACCACCAGGTAGTGGTCAGTTGACAGCTCCGCCCCTCTCTTCACCCGAGTGTCCAAGACATGCGGCCGCAGATCAGATGAGACGACAACAAAGTCGATCATCGAACTGCGACCTAGGGTGTCCTGGTGCCAAGAGCACATATGGACACCCTTATGCCTGAACATGGTGTTCGTTATGGACAATCCATGACGAGCACAGAAGTCCAATAACAGAACACCACTCTGGTTCAGATCAGGGGGGCCGTTCCTCCCAACCACACCCCTCCAGGTCTCACTGTCATTGCCCACGTGAGCGTTGAAGTCCCCCAGTAGAACAAGGGAGTCCCCAGGAGGCGCACTCTCCAATACCCCCTCCAAGGACTCCAAAAAGGGTGGGTAGTCTGAGCTGCCGTTTGGTGCATAGGCACAAACAACAGTCAGAGCCCGTCCCCCCACACGTAGGCGAAGGGAGGCTACCCTCTCGTTCACCGGGGTGAACCCCAACGTACAGGCACCAAGATGGGGGGCAACCAGTATGCCCACTCCTGCTCGGCGCCTCTCACCAGGGGCAACTCCAGAGTGGAAGAGTGTCCAACCCCTCTCAAGGAAACTGGTTCCAGAGCCAGAGCCATGCGTTGAGGTGAGTCCGACTATTTCTAGTCGGAAACTCTCAACCTCACACACTAGCTCAGGCTCCTTCCCCACCAGAGAGGTGACATTCCATGTCCCAATGGCCAGCTTCTGTAGCCGAGGATCAGACCGCCAGGGTCCCCGCCCTCGGCCACCACCCATCTCACATTGCACCCGACCCCTTTGGCCCCTCCCACAGGTGGTGAGCCCATGGGAAGGGGGACCCACGTCTCCTCTTCGGGCTGTGCCCGGCCGGGCTCCATGGGTAAAAGCCCGGCCACCAGGCGCTCGCCAGCGTGCCCCACCTCCGGGCCTGGCTCCAGAGTGGGGCCCCGGTGACCCGCGTCCGGGCGAGGGAAAACTTAGTCCATTAATTGTACTCATCATAGGGGTTTTTGGGCTGCACTTTGTCTGGTCCCTCACCTAGGACCTGTCTGCCTTGGGTGACCCTACTAGGGGCATGAAGCCCCTGACAGCATAGCTCCTAGGATCATTGGGACACTCAGACCCCTCCACCACGGTAAGGTGGCAGCCCAGGGAGGGGGACTTTTAAACATATTTGAGGGAAATATTCCTGAGATCCCAAAATTTAGCATCTTTTTACGATTTTTCTGCTGAGTTAACTTTAACAGATTATTTAATAGTCATTAAAGTGACAACAGGATTTCATGATAAATCCGTGAAAAACCATTTATTTATTTTTAATCTTCACTGATAAAAAAAACAAAACATTTTTTAATGCATGAAATGTTTTTAAAAAATAGTTTCCACCCTCCGTCCCAGACCCGTCTCGGTCCACCCCTCTGCCAGGGGTTGGGGTCCAGCCTTCATAATCCTCTGTGGTGACCAGAGGAGCTCTGAGCCTGCAGAGAACGCAAGGCCAGGCCTCGGAGTCCGAGCCCTGGGTTAGCAGCATGGAGGATCTTCCGCTGTGACCGGCAGAGCTCAGAGCCAGGGAGATGATGCCCTGCATGGTCTGAGGGGGCTCCAAGGCTCAGGTGGAGTCAGGGACTTGCGGAGCTCCATCTAGCTCGCTCTGAATTTTGTCTCGACCAACAAGCACAAAAATCGCCTTCAGCATTAGACCACGGTGTATTCATTATTGTTTTTAAAATCTTTAAAATAGATCCAGCCACTCCTTGAGTTAGCATTATTTCAAATGGCAGCCTTGAAACTGTGCCGAGTTGAATCGAACCGTGCTGTACTGTTACTAATGGAAAAGGGGTAAACGCCACATCCATATACAGTACTGTATGTACTGTATGTATCATGTACTTTGTATTTTCCTATGAGGCAAATACAAATGTCATTATAAAATAAATTCTTTCAAACAATGTAGGTATTTGAAGAAAACTTGGAACTATAGTGAAGACTATGTTTTCTATAGTTTTCTCATTAGTATTTGACCTGGGTAGTTCAAATAATTTACTTAACTTTTTTTGAAGTCTTATGTTTGTTTTATTCCAGCATTCTCATTCTATTCTAGCATTGGAAAAATATTCATTTTTCTAAATGATAAAATTGTCACTGTAAATTATCCTAATGTTTCAGGATTTGAAGAAAGTGTTGTCCTTTCCCCCATACCCCGGGGATTACCTCCATCCAGTGGTGTATGCCTGCACCGCAGTCATGCTTCTTTGTCTTCTCGTCTCCATTGTGACTTATATTGTCCACCACAGGTAAGAGAATACTTTATACAAAAATAATAACAACCATCTCTTTGCGAAACCTGTTAAAAATGTTTTTTTATCATGCAAATTGCTACTTTCCCAAGCAGTTTTTAGCTGTGGATTGTTTTGGACTGTCAAGTGCAGTGTCATTGGGTTGGAAATATTATTTTACTAAGCTCATTTAGGGAAAAGATAAGTTAAATCAATAATCAAAATTTTTTTATTAGTTCATTTTGTTAAATGCATTTGTAAGTACACCAAAAAAGTAGTGTTGTAGTACTCAAAACCGGTCTTGTTTTTGAGACCGGTCTCAAGACCACTTTTTGATGGTCTTTGTCAGTGGCGGCCTGTGAAATATCCACCAGGGGGGCTATTTCTCCAAAATGAAAAAAAAAAAAATTCCCAAGTTCAAAAAGGTTTTTTTTAATCAAATGCAGATTAATACAAGGTCAACAGAACAATTAAATGCTCAGGATGAAAAGAACCAATTGACTCACTAAAACAACAAAGAACAAACAAAAATAAATAAATAAATAAATTATATATAAATTATAGAAGGAAAATAAGTGACATTAAAACATTTCTGCATTTCTACTTGCAAGAGGCTTTGTTTTCATTCTCCAGATCAATACAGCGTTAAAGCTCCCCTGACATAATCTTTGAACTTTCCATAAAATGGCACAACATATATATATATTTTAAGATTGAACTATGATCGTTTTTGCTAAAACAATGTTAAATGAATGAAAATTCCTCTCAAAAATAGTTTAAAATTAGCGCCGTTTTTTTACACGGTAAATCCGGGTTTTTCCGGTCACGTGACTGTGACGTCAGATCCAGACTCTGCTCCAACGCGCACATTGAATACAATGGAGAAAGATACAAACGCATCCGTCGAATTTAGCCATTTAAAACTTTAGATTTTAGCGATTTGTCTTCAGTGAAGCCAAAGTTATTTCGAGTGATCAACAAGAAACAGCAGGTTATAATTTTTTTTCTGCTGCTGCTGTTTTTTGTAGACTTTTCACTTCAGGAAGTGAGCAGCTGTGTGGAGTTACAGGAGCTGCAAGTTGACGAGGCAGAAGGAATTCTACAACATCTAAATCGTTTCCACAGCACTGAAATGGTAATATATTAATTAATGTTTCTAATAATTATTCAACATTAATTTATAGTTTAAAAAATTAGTCCCTTTTAAAATATTTAGATGTTTATTCTAACATACGTTCTGAAAAACATCATTCATATTTCCAGTTGTAATTTGCATTTTTACATGCACTAAATGTTCACTAAATATAAAAAAAAATGTTTATATGTCAATCATTAAATTTAAAAATAAATTTATATCAAATACCGTCAAAAAACATAAATTTCCATAGCTGGATCATCGTCTATTTGTTTTCAGCTGTTTTAATAAAAATATCAGTTTGTGTTTTCAGGTTTCCAGGTCTCCAGTCCATCACAGAGACACCTGGACAGGTCTCCAGTCCATCACAGAGACACCTGGACAGGTCTCCAGTCCATCACAGAGACACCTGGACAGGTCTCCAGTCCATCACAGAGACACCTGGACAGGTCTCCAGTCCATCACAGAGACACCTGGACAGGTCTCCAGTCCATCACAGAAACACCTGGACAGGTCTCCAGTCCATCACAGAGACACCTGGACAGGTCTCCAGTCCATCACAGAGACACCTGGACAGGTCTCCAGTCCATCACAGAGACACCTGGACAGGTCTCCAGTCCATCACAGAGACACCTGGACAGGTCTCCAGTCCATCACAGACACCTGGACAGGTCTCCAGTCCATCACAGAAACACCTGGACAGGTCTCCAGTCCATCACAGAAACACCTGGACAGGTCTCCAGTCCATCACAGAAACACCTGGACAGGTCTCCAGTCAAGACACCTCAGCTGCATTTTTTGGACCAAACAGGACAGATGAAATCAAACGGATTCATAAAGATGCATCTAAAATTGTTTTTGTTTTAAATAAATGTAAATTTACAACAAAATAAAAAAATCTTGATGGATAAAAATAGACAAATAAAACTAGTTAAAAATATACAAGCATTAATTTTGGCACCACATGCAGATTCAATAAGATTTCATCAAAAACAAACCTTTAACAATTTTAATAAAAACTGAACAAGTCAAAAGGATGCTGGTTTACTTTTTTTTCTAAACATGTCACCATAAAACATTTTTTAGTTTGTAGCCTTAAAAAAGGTAGCCTGGCCCTCGCCTTCCTGCACAGCTCCGCTCAATTCTCATTTCCCTTCACTGCACAGTCTGGGACTTCACCCACCCACAAGGATTTCTCCGGTAGATTTTTGTTCGGACCAATCAGAGAACAGAAGGGGCGGAGTTTTGGACCCTAACCCACGCCCCCACCTGTCCCAGCGCGCAGAGCCCTATAAAAGGGCTCTGCCAGCGCTCAGTCAGCGAGAAGCGGCATGTTCTCATTCAAAGCGATGCAGGACTGTTTTCTATGTGACACACATTTATTAATTTCCCCTTCTTAATCCCTTATCTGGAGTTTTCTTTTGTTTTTTTTCTCCAAAAGTCAAGAAATCGCTCCCTCGTCCTCCTTCTCCTCCTCTCCCTCCGCTGAGTAAAATGAACACGGAAATGGCTGAGGTTGTCACCAAACTCGGGTTTTACGTTGCTGACTGAGTCCCATCAGATTTTCTGGTCTTCTGGTGAGCTGGACCAGCGATCCATGGTTTTATTTTATTAAAACGTTTTAAACATATAAACACAATATGCATCGCGGCAGCCGGCAGAGGGAAAAAGCTGCAGAGGGGGCGGAGCAGTTGTCAGTCAAGTTCACCCCGCTCATTCAAAGCGATGCAGAGGGGAGGGAGCAGAATGCTTTTCCCTGTTCAAATTATCCAATGGTGTTGTTCCTCAACAGAGGCTAACGCCTCCAGCAAGAAACGTTTTACAATGGCTAGGTTCCAGACCCTTGTCTGAAGCGAAGTGAAGGACAGGGTTTGGTTTCAACCAGGCTATAAAAAAGGCAACACTCAAATGAAGCATCACAAAATGTTTATTCTCATAGTTTGAATTAGCTTGTTTTCACTTTAACATCAGGGTCATGTTCTCCCTCATCGTTTCTGTTGTTTGAGTTCTCCATGGGCAAGAAGAGTTGAACAAAGAGACGTGTCAGCGGATTCGGATGACGTGTAGGGAGATTTGATCACATCATCCAACACCTTAAACAGAAAAGCGGGGCTTTGTTATATATACTGTACCAGTAATAAAGTATTTATATGATTTAAAAAAATTTGGGTGAATATCATTTATTGTTTGAATTGACAGGTTTCCAGTCCATCACAGAGACACCTGGACAGGTCTCCAGTCCATCACAGAGACACCTGGACAGGTCTCCAGTCCATCACAGAGACACCTGGACAGGTCTCCAGTCCATCACAGAGACACCTGGACAGGTCTCCAGTCCATCACAGAGACACCTGGACAGGTCTCCAGTCCATCACAGAGACACCTGGACAGGTCTCCAGTCCATCACAGAGACACCTGGACAGGTCTCCAGTCCATCACAGAAACACCTGGACAGGTCTCCAGTCCATCACAGAGACACCTGGACAGGTCTCCAGTCCATCACAGAGACACCTGGACAGGTCTCCAGTCCATCACAGAGACACCTGGACAGGTCTCCAGTCCATCACAGAGACACCTGGACAGGTCTCCAGTCCATCACAGAGACACCTGGACAGGTCTCCAGTCCATCACAGAGACACCTGGACAGGTCTCCAGTCCATCACAGAGACACCTGGACAGGTCTCCAGTCCATCACAGAGACACCTGGACAGGTCTCCAGTCCATCACAGAGACACCTGGACAGGTCTCCAGTCCATCACAGAGACACCTGGACAGGTCTCCAGTCCATCACAGAGACACCTGGACAGGTCTCCAGTCCATCACAGAAACACCTGGACAGGTCTCCAGTCCATCACAGAGACACCTGGACAGGTCTCCAGTCCATCACAGAGACACCTGGACAGGTCTCCAGTCCATCACAGAGACACCTGGACAGGTCTCCAGTCCATCACAGAAACACCTGGACAGGTCTCCAGTCCATCACAGAGACACCTGGACAGGTCTCCAGTCCATCACAGAAACACCTGGACAGGTCTCCAGTCCATCACAGAGACACCTGGACAGGTCTCCAGTCCATCACAGAGACACCTGGACAGGTCTCCAGTCCATCACAGAGACACCTGGACAGGTCTCCAGTCCATCACAGAGACACCTGGACAGGTCTCCAGTCCATCACAGAGACACCTGGACAGGTCTCCAGTCCATCACAGAAACACCTGGACAGGTCTCCAGTCCATCACAGAGACACCTGGACAGGTCTCCAGTCCATCACAGAGACACCTGGACAGGTCTCCAGTCCATCACAGAGACACCTGGACAGGTCTCCAGTCCATCACAGAGACACCTGGACAGGTCTCCAGTCCATCACAGAGACACCTGGACAGGTCTCCAGTCCATCACAGAGACACCTGGACAGGTCTCCAGTCCATCACAGAGACACCTGGACAGGTCTCCAGTCCATCACAGAGACACCTGGACAGGTCTCCAGTCCATCACAGAGACACCTGGACAGGTCTCCAGTCCATCACAGAGACACCTGGACAGGTCTCCAGTCCATCACAGAGACACCTGGACAGGTCTCCAGTCCATCACAGAGACACCTGGACAGGTCTCCAGTCCATCACAGAGACACCTGGACAGGTCTCCAGTCCATCACAGAGACACCTGGACAGGTCTCCAGTCCATCACAGAGACACCTGGACAGGTCTCCAGTCCATCACAGAGACACCTGGACAGGTCTCCAGTCCATCACAGAGACACCTGGACAGGTCTCCAGTCCATCACAGAGACACCTGGACAGGTCTCCAGTCCATCACAGAGACACCTGGACAGGTCTCCAGTCCATCACAGAGACACCTGGACAGGTCTCCAGTCCATCACAGAGACACCTGGACAGGTCTCCAGTCCATCACAGAAACACCTGGACAGGTCTCCAGTCCATCACAGAGACACCTGGACAGGTCTCCAGTCCATCACAGAGACACCTGGACAGGTCTCCAGTCCATCACAGAGACACCTGGACAGGTCTCCAGTCCATCACAGAGACACCTGGACAGGTCTCCAGTCCATCACAGAGACACCTGGACAGGTCTCCAGTCCATCACAGAGACACCTGGACAGGTCTCCAGTCCATCACAGAGACACCTGGACAGGTCTCCAGTCCATCACAGAGACACCTGGACAGGTCTCCAGTCCATCACAGAGACACCTGGACAGGTCTCCAGTCCATCACAGAGACACCTGGACAGGTCTCCAGTCAAGACATCTCAGCTGCATTTTTTGGACAAAACAGGACAGATGAAATCAAACGGATTCATAAAGATGCATCTAAAATTGTTTTTGTTTTAAATAAATGTAAATTTACAACAAAATAAAAAAATCTTGATGGATAAAAATACACAAATAAAAACTACCGGTAGTTAAAAATTTCAGAACGTATGTTAGAATAAACATCTAAATATTTTAAAAGGGACTAATTTTTTAAACTATAAATTAATGTTGAATAATTATTAGAAACATTAATTAATATATTACCATTTCAGTGCTGTGGAAACGATTTAGATGTTGTAGAATTCCTTCTGCCTCGTCAACTTGCAGCTCCTGTAACTCCACACAGCTGCTCACTTCCTGAAGTGAAAAGTCTACAAAAAACAGCAGCAGCAGAAAAAAAATTATAACCTGCTGTTTCTTGTTGATCACTCGAAATAACTTTGGCTTCACTGAAGACAAATCGCTAAAATCTAAAGTTTTAAATGGCTAAATTCGACGGATGCGTTTGTATCTTTCTCCATTGTATTCAATGTGCGCGTTGGAGCAGAGTCTGGAGCTGACGTCACGATCACGTGACCGGAAGAACCCGGATTTACCGTGTAAAAAAACGGCGCTAATTTTAAACTATTTTTGAGAGGAATTTTCATTCATTTAACATTGTTTTAGCAAAAACGATCATAGTTCAATCTTAAAATATATATATATGTTGTGCCATTTTATGGAAAGTTCAAAGATGATGTCAGGGGAGCTTTAAGAAATAGTAAAACACCCCAAGTGGCATTTAGTATATAAAATTATTAATGTTTGATCATTTTCTATAAGCAAATTAAAATAAATGTAGCCATCAGAGTCCAATACTGTACAATAACCTGCGCTGGCAACCTAACTCCACAAACAAAGAAAGAAAAAAAGAAACTCACCAGTTGCCACTTTTAGAATAAACAGTCAGCTGAAGGCTATTATCACAAACAGAGCCACCTAAAAGTGAAGAGGATATCAGTCAGGAATGGTAATAATACAGTATAAGCATTAGATAAAGGCTAGCATTAGAATGTTAGCTCCAAAAACAAACTCACCAGTTGCCACTTTTAGAATACACAGTCAGCTGAAGGCTTTTTTCACAAACAGAGACTTCTAAAAGTTGAGAGGCATATCAGTCAGAAATGCAAATAGGCATTAGATAAAGGGCTTTTAATGATTTAAAACTTACCTGAGCAAGCCTGCTTGAGACCGCACGGCTAATTTTCCAGACAATTTTTTTAAAACTAATTAATTAATAAACGCGTGATCGGTAGGTAGAGCTCTCGTTGGACGTTTCCAGGGCGGTGAAAACTGCACCCAGCATCTTCCCATTGTTTTGTAACGTCGTGGAATAACTGCGCATGTGCCATTTATAACGAGAGTCTATGGATAAGCTCAGAGCGCCCCAAAACAGGAAATACGTCACCAATCAGAAAACATTTTTTGAAACAAACAATATAACTCATCATTACTCATAAAATATTTATCCTACACAACTAAAAACATATATGCATATATTTCAAAATATTTTTATTGTATTATTTCATTTTTATTGAATTTTTTTAAAAGTCTTCAATGTAAAATGGTCCAGAAGTTCCAGTGGGGCGGCGCCCTAGCGCCCCCTATTGGCCTGCCGCCCCTGGTCTTGGTCTTGTCTCGGACTAGGACATTGAGGACTCTGGAATTTTTTTCAAGACCAGTCAAGACCACAACTGTGAAAATATCACTAAATTGCCAGAATATTGTCCAGTTTATTTGTTAACATCTTTGTTTTTATTGGATGCAAAACAAACTGATTCAAATCCAAGTGATAACGTGATTCACTGCTAAATACATGTTTTTGTTACCGCTGTCATGCCCACCCCCTTTCACTTGCACATGGTTCTGTACCAACAGAACAATAAAGACAACAGAACGTATCCTGATGCATGCTCAACAGAACGTAATATCACAACCAGGGGTGAAAGTAATAAATAGCTTTTTTTCTCATTTCAAATTGTTTCTGAACTGTTCGTGCTCTACTGGAGCCTTAAAGCCCCACTGACCTGATTTTTTTTAATTTTCATAAAATTGCTCAAAATATATATCTTTTGTCATTTAAATATGTTCATTTTTGCAAACAAAATGATAAATCACTTTAATTTTGCTTTAAAAGTGATTTTGAACTTCAAGCCGTGTTTAATCATGGGAAATCCGATTACACGCGAATGCACCATCTGTGACGTAACACCGGGCAGAGCTCTGGGCTTGTCACAGTGCGCGCGTGTGAGCAGCTCCACATGAAGGTAAGTCTGATACAGCATCAGACCTAAATTAGATCCTGTTGTTTCTTGTTCCATCACCCAAACTATTTTCTGCTTCCCAAAATGAAGACAAATAACTCAAATCTTCACATAGATTGATAAATTCGTCGGGTTTTAAATTGTCCGCTATTAAAGAGACCAGAGCCCTCTGCCCGGTGTTACGTCACAGATGGTGCGTTCGTGTGTAATCGGATTTCCCATGATTAAACACGGCTTGAAGTTCAAAATCACTTTTAAAGCAAAATTAAAGTGATTTATCATTTTGTTTGCAAAAACGAACATATTTAAATGATAAAATATATATATATA
>JBBPBX010027036.1:27036-37612 GCA_038048925.1 Garcialebias charrua
ATATATTTTTTTTTTTATTCCTTTTTTATTTACTTATTTATTTATTAACTGGTTTTTTTGGTATAGTTTCCCGAGTTTCCATGCTACGGTACTACAGTACAGTAGTTCCTTTTTTCTTCCATTCCAGTGGATATTTACGTGTTTCATTATTTTCTGTTTGTTTGTCTCTTCTGTGTTAGGTTGGCATCGTTATTCATTATGCTTCTCTGTCAACAATGCTGTGGCTGACATTTACTGTCAGAAACATTTGTAAAGATGTGTCCAAGGATCCCCTTCAGGCCCATGATAGGAATGGACCGTCCCAGAAACACTACAAACCAACCATCCTGAGGTAAACTCACTGCAGGGGCATGCTGAAACAAACAGGGCTCAGTAATATTGTGACTTATGGGGAAATGTTATGAAAAATAACTTACTATAGTGAAGTTTTTGGCTAATTTCAGTATGGAGAATTGGAGAACTGTTGATGATCTCATGGCTAGCCTGACTGTAGTCAAGACCCTTTGTGGATTGTTGCCAACATGTTTCAGTTGGGAGCTGCTGTAAGCACGTTGATATTTGTTTGACACTAAATTAAAAAAGTAGAAACAAAACAAAAAAAACAATTGAACTTTTGTTCTGCATCTGAGGATTCTTCTCATTCCGGATGCTTTATCAGCTGAAAAATGTCTGGTGTGTGTGGAGTTCCAAGCTTTATAGACCTGCATGAGAGGCCTCATTATGTACAGTAGTCCCTCACCACTTCGTGGTTTGCTTTTCACGGACACACTCTATCGCGGTTTCACAAAATAAGATTAGACGTGACACAAAATTGACTGATTGATGGATGAGTCGCACGATCGGCATGGAATTTTTATTTAAAATAAATTATTTAAAATTATTTAGCACCTGCTGCACCTGTGTGCAGCCTACACTTCAGGAGAGACTTCCTCCTGCAGCTCCTCCTCCTCCCTCCTCTGTCGATTTCTGTTCTGCAGCAGAGAAGTGGGCGTGGCCGAGAGAGCAGAGTGCAGCTGTGGCAGAGAGCTGAGATCATGACATGCTGTGCTCTTTTAGAGCGTTAGAGTTTACAAACATTGTTTAGAATATTGTAAGAGTGTGGGAAGGGTTGAAAACGTCTTAATACAGTATCTCTCTATATATAAATAACAAAATAAACTACTACTTACTACCTGTACTACTATTCCTACTTCAGGATTCTATCAGGGCACTAACGATCAATTGTTAGGGCACTAATTGTTAAGTTGATGGTCCTCCATTTGCATGTGAACATCTAGTTTTGGCTGTCACCAGCAATCGTGTTGATCCACTATGAGAAGGTGCTGCTTATAAGACTGAGTTTGTCGCTGCGTCTCAGACTGATGAAGTCTCTTGGATAAAATGCAAAATGTTTCAACAAAGAAGAATCCATCCAGATGACCTAATGACCTTGTTAGATGAAACCAGATCATTTCTGCTGCAGTTCAGGAGTTTGTGTTCACAACAACAGTCCTAGTTCTTTCTGAAACCAAAAGGTTTGTGAATCCTGGTCTCAGAGTGGAGGTTTTTGAAGGAACCCCCCAGGAGGAGTGAAATATAACACAGATGAAGTCATACTTGGCTTTGCCCACATCAGATGGCTGCAATCCAAAATAATTTCTGCACTAACAGTTACAATAACTGGCAGAGAGCAGAGTTTCTTGTGCTGCTCACCTTTTTTTCCCAGCATATAGGAGCAAATCAACAACATCGTATATCCATAAGTATATTAGTGTAATTGCCAGTTTGGACACAACTGTGTGTGAAAATGTTGACACTAAACATGCTAAACACAATGCAGCTGAGCAGCATCAGCATCACGGTTGCCAGATAAACAATTCAATTCATTTCAGTTTTTTTTATATATCGCCAAGTCACAACAGAAGTCGTCTCTGGACACAGAACTGAAACATTTATATTAAAATAATAATTTAACATTATTTATGTGAGGAGCAGACTGCTTTGAGTTTAACTCCATCGCAGAACTCTCATCTTGAGCAAACATGAAGGTGACAGTGGAAAGGAAAAACTCCCTCATGTGGAAGAAACTTTTAGCTCAGGACTCACCAGGACTCACCAGGATCAGGACAAGCAACCATCTGCTTTGACCAGTTGGGTTTGAGAGGAACAGAATGGCAGGTCAAAAATCACATGTTAAGATAGACAATACAGTAGTATCAAATGAAAACTATTAATTTTAACAATTCATTTTACTAAATGTGATCAATTTGTCCTCCATTAATCTAAGCCTATAGCAGCATAACAAGCCAACCCTAACTATAGGATTTATCAGAAAGGAAAGTCTTAAAACTGGACAATGTGTCAGCCTCATGGACAGAAACTGGAAGTTTGTTCCACAAGAGAGGAGCCTGAGAACTGAAAGATTTTTCACCCATTCTGCTTTTGGAAACTCCAGGGAACACCAGTATGCTTGCAGTCTGACAGCGAAGAGGTCTGTTGGGAAAATATGGAACAATAAGATCTGTAATATAAGATGGAGCTAGGTTGTTGAGAGCTTTGTAGGTTAGAAGTAAGATTTTGAATTCAATTCTGGATTTGACAGGGAGCTAGTGGCAAGAAACTAAAACTGGAGCGATATGATCTCTCCCACTAACTCAAGTTAAGACTCTGGCAGCAGCATTTTGGATCAACTGAAGATGTTTTAAAGAAGCTTTTGGACACCCAGATAATAAACCATTGCAATAGTCCAGTCTAGACATGACAAATGCATGAACCAGTTTTTCTGCATCATCTTTAGATCAAAAAAGGCGTTCAATACAGGATCAACTGGACTTTATTTGTTGCAGAAAACGTTTCGACTTCTGTCCAGAAGTCTTTTTCAATTCTGAATGGAAGCTGTGAGAACGAGAAGTTTTATACAGGCTTACAAGTCACGCACCAACATATGAAATTGGAAACTGAAAAAACACCACAAATTAACTAACATGCCCATTCTATTTAAATTGACAAAACGACACATCCCAGCTTAAAAGGGGGTTTGTAACACATACATGCAGGGCCGGATTTAGGAGGATGGGGGCCCCTGGGCTTGAGTCATCTTGGGGGGCCCATATATATATACCGGAGTGTGTGTGTGTGTGTGTGTGTGTGTGTGTGTTGTATATATATATATATATATATATATATATATATATGTTTGTTTGTTTTGCTTTGGTTCAGATGATGAGCAGAAAATGACTGAATAGTAAGTTTTCACAACTTACAACTTTAATATGCCAGTTGTCACAAACTACAAACAACCCTGAACTGGTTAAATACAAAACCACATGTTAGGGTTTGAAACTAGAATATGATGCTTCCATCACAAAATAAAATCACTGAATAGCTATTGTTGCCTGGACTTCAACACAAACTTCCCTGCAACACGCTTGCAGCAACTTCATTTTTTCTCTTCCCTTGTTTCTTCACCTGGTTTGGGGGGCCCCAGCTCCATTTCTTCTACAGCCGCCCCTGCTTTCTCCTACACCAGCTCCTTTGCCTCCGTTCCTGCACTTTTTATTTCTCCATTCACCTCCACCTCCACTTTCTCTTCCTTATCACCAGCGGTGGGTGGGGGACCGGCTGCGCGCACCCCCCCTCCCCCGCCGGCAGCGGGAGGGGACCGGCCGCACACACCCCCTCCCTCCCCCGCCGGCAGCGGGAGGGGACCGGCCGCGCTGAAGCGAATAAAAGATAAAATCATCCAGTTTTACATAAAACCTAACAAGAACAGTTTTCTCCTTTGTGAGACAACGTGTTTGAGACTATCCATTCACAAAAAAAAACTTAGGGAGCGGGTCCGGAGGCTCTGGGGGGCCCTAAAATTCCGGGGCCCCGGGCTCAAGCCCCTGAAAGCCCCTGCATAAATCCGGCCCTGCATACATGTAAATTGAAAGATCACACCTAACAGTAGGAGGTTCCCTTGAGGTCTCTGTTAGAAGACACAAAACTGTATGTAAATTGACAAACAACACCTCCCAAACAACAAAAGAGGCTGCTCAGAGAACTTTGTTAGTCTAATTTACAGACAAGGCATCCCTGCTCCCATCCGGTGTAAAACGTTTTGGAATCAAATCCAAAACTGAGTTATAGGTCTTAGACAGTTGAAATCTCAGACCTCCTCCTCTGTTAAGAGAAGGTTTTTCTCTCTTAACATACACAGCTTCCTTTATCATCTTTAGATGTAACGCTGTACTGTACCGGTCTGTCGTGGTGAAGAGAGAGCTGAGTCAAAAGGCAAAGCTCTCAATTTACCGATCGATCTACGTTCCCACCCTCATCTATGGTCATGAGCTTTGGGTTGTGACCGAAAGAACAAGATCTCGGATACAAGCGGCTGAAATGAGTTTTCTCCGCAGGGTGTCTGGACTCTCCCTTAGAGATAGGGTGAGAAGCTCAGTCATCCGGGAGGAGACCCAGAGGAAGACCCAGGACGCGCTGGAGGGACTATGTTTCTCGACTGGCCTGGGAACGCCTTGGGATTCCCCCAGAGGAGCTGCTCCATGTGGCTGGGGAGAGGGAAGTCTGGGCCTCCATACTTAGGCTGCTACCCCCGCGACCCGACCCCGGATAAGCAGAAGAAAATGGATGGATGGATGGATCTTTAGATAGGATGTTTCTAATTTTAGTGATATTATGCAGGTGGAAGAAGGAGGCTCTAGTAACGTTTTTAATGTGGGGGATAAAAGACATGTCCTGATCAAAATAACACCAAGATTTTTAACATTAGAACTGGAGGTCAGATTAATGCCATCGAAGGAGAGACTGAAAAATTTATTCCTAAAATGCTCAGGTCCAAAAACCAAAACCTCAGTCTTGTCTGAGTTTAAAAGGAGAAAATTAAGGGTCATCCAGGTTTCTATGTCTTTAAGACATGCTTGTAGTCAAAGTAACTGATGGTTTCATGGACAAATATAACTGTGTATCATCAGCATAACAATGAAAATTTATCCCATTCAGTTTAATAACTTTACCTAATGGAAGCATATACAGTATAAGGTAAAGAGTACTGGTCCAAGCACTGAAGCCTGAGGAACTCCATGTCTAACTTTGGTGTATGATGAAGATTCATTATTTATATGTACAAACTGGAATCTATCAGATATATATGATTTTAAACCATTTTAGAGTTGTTCCTGTAAATCCAATATCGTATTCAAGCCTCTGTAGTAAAATATTGTGATCAACTGTGTCAAATGCAGCACTGAGGTCTAACAGGACCAGTGTAGACATAAGTCCATTGTCTGAGGCCATGAGAATATCATTAGTGACTTTCACAAGTGCAGATCAGTGCTGTGGTGAGCTCTAAACCCTGACTGAAACTCTTCAAGCAGATTATTTCTTTGTAGATGTTCACGCAAATGACCTGCAACTATTTTCTCTAGAATTTTTTAGATGAAAGTTAAATTAGATATAGATCTATAATTGGCCAGAATTTATGAATCAAGGTTATGTTTCTTGAGTAAAGGTTTAATTACAGCAACCTTAAAGCTCTGTGGTACACAACCGTTTATAAGAGGCAAATTAAGCAGATCAAAGACGTGATTATTAATAAAAGGAAATACCTCTTTAAACAGTCTGGTTGGGATGGGATCTAGCAGACATATGGATGGTTTGGATGAAGCTATTATTTTTGATCATTCATAGAGCTCAACAGGACAAAAACAGTTCAAACACAAATCAGGTTTTATTGTCTGTCCAGGCAGGTCTCACGTGTAAATGAGTCTTCGAGGCTTAATGTGATTTATCTGTTTAAATAAAGGTTGAATGAAAAAGAAAATAAATTCAGGAGTCTCTATTAAAATGCTGACTACTCCCAAGCAGCAGATCATTTTATTTTATCATAAACATTTAAGACAAAAAGAAAACTGTGATTGATGGTAATGCAAGTACCCTAACAGAGAAATATTCTGTCTAGAAAAATCTCCAAAGCCCCATGTGCATGTGCTCTTGTGATTATATATAACCTACTGTCATAATAAGCAAGAGAAGAAATAAAGACACAAAAGCAGACAATGTTGTTACTTCCCCTCCAAGATCCTCACTCTCCAGGTAAGATGAGGTGAGGGTCCAAACTACACAGCACCAAAGTTGTCTTTACAAATGTAATAACCAGTCTCTGCCTCATTATGCTTTGAAAGCAAAAGTGATGAACATTATACTGATGGGCTGTTTGTCGGTCCAGACATTTCCTCTTCTTTAAAATACAAAAAAAAAAAAAGGTTAGGTGAGGGCAATTTGTTGAGACTTTAGTCATAATGAAGTGATTGTATGGATAAAAACTAAGACTATAAGGTCCTGCAATAATTCCCAAAATTTTAGTCAGAGCTGTTTTAGACATATGATGAAGACTATTACCGGTAAACATAAAACTGCCAGGGAGGAAGATCATAGTTAAAGTTCATGGATGTAATGAAGGAGGAACTGCAGAGGGTTTGTGTGACAGAGAAGGATGCTGGATGATGGAAGCAGACCCATAAATGGAGCAGCAGAAAGAAGAAGGTGGTTCTCCTCAAAATAAAACTGTTGCAGAAGCAGCTGTAGCTGTCTCTGAAACTATTTGTCAGGCCGCAGGCGTGAAGAAAAATGCTCCCTGCCTTGAAAGACACCACAGTGGTTGGGAAACAACCTTGTTATCACGGCTCGAACACTGGGTCGGGATCACAGGTGCTGCATTAGACTGGTTCCGCTCATAGCTCGCTGACAGAAGTTTTTGTGTTAAGGTCGGGAACAGTGTATCCCCTTCAATGTCTCTTTCCTGCAGGGTCCCACAGGGCTCTATTCTCGGTCCACTTCTCTTCACGCTCTACCTGCTCCCGCTGGGGACCATCCTAAGAAAACATGGTATTTCGTTCCATTGTTACGCGGCTGATTGCCAGATCTACCTGCCACTGAAACCAGCTAATGCAGGCTCCCTCCACCCTCTCCTAAAATGTCTGGACAACATTAAGACTTGGATGGCTTCAAACTTCCAAAGTTTTAATGACCAGAAAACTGAAGTCATCATCTTTAGCCCTAGCTCAGCTGCCGCCTCTGATCACATAAACTTGGACTCCCTCCAGCCTTACCTCAAACACTCTGTAAAAAATCTTGGGATGGTTTTTGACTCGGACCTTAAGTTCGATAAAGAAATCAGCTCCGTTCTCCAGAAGAGCTTCTTCCAAATGCGGCAGGTAGCTAAGCTCAAGCCAGTATTGTCCAGACCTGATCTCGAGACCCTGATCCATGCATTCATCACAACCCGCCTGGATTATTGCAATGCATTGTTTGCTGGGATCAGTCAGGCCTCCTTCTCATGTCTCCAGCTCGTCCAAAATGCAGCAGCTCGGCTTTTAACCGGTACACGTAGGTTTGAGCACATTACACCTGTTCTCTCCTCCCTGCACTGGCTCCCCGTGCGAACTAGAGTCGACTTTAAGATTCTGCTGTTGACCTATAAATGCCTAAATGGCCTCGCTCCCCTCTAGCTCTCTGAGCTGCTGGAACCATATGTTCCACCGTGGGCCCTGAGATCATCTGATCAGATGCTCCTGGCGGTTTCAAAAACACGACTGAAGCTCCGTGGAGATCGGGCGTTTTCAGTCACCTGCCCCAAACTCTGGAACAACCTGCCCCCCAACATTAGACAGGCCTCCTCCCTTCACATGTTCAAATCCCTGCTAAAAACCCATCTTTTCTCTCTGGTATTTCATACTGTGTGAGCTCAGTGTATACAGCATATTTTTTACTGTGTTTTCATTTTAATATTGTTCTTATACATTTTTATTATAATTTTGCTACTGTTATTATCATAATTTTTACCATTAGTGTGTGATACTGTTCTGTAAATTTTTAAACCTTTTTTATGTTGTGTGTGAAGCACCTTGATAACAGTTTATCTGTTTTAACTGTGCTATATAAATAAAATTGACTTGACTTGACTTGTGGTAGTGTAAACAGCAAATACATACCAGCTACCAGTAAAAAATATGACAGATTCTCATCAAAATGACAGTCATATGAAAATTTACCTCTATACATTACTTTCAAATTTATATACTCTTTTCACTGTTGGATGTTTGAGAATCACTGCTCAACCTTCAAACTCCCTCTCAGTTTTATGGTGGTCCATTCTGTTGGCATACTACCAATGTTTCTCCTAGTTAACTTGCCATGGTGGGGTGCTCATCTCATCCATGATTTCTGTTGATGGGGGGATGGAGACATGTCTGAGCGCAGTTTGTACCAACAGTTTTTGAGCGGGGGCGGGGGGCGTTCAGCATGAGGGAAGAGGCACCTTTAGCTTTTTAGCTAGAGAGTATTGTAATGACGCCAACACTGCAGACGGAGTCCAGCCAAACGGGGTTTATTCAGAAACAGGGACGAGCTGCTATTACCGAGGCTGCAGCTCACGCCTTAACAGAAAACGCGGTACACACGCGAGCGAACACACTAGCTGCCTGCTAACAACAACACACACACACAGACGCTTCTTCTTCGTCTCTCTTTTCCCGGTCCCTCCTCCCTGCTCCTACCCCTCTCCTGCCCCCACGACCAGTCCAACACATGAGGGCGGGGGACAACAGAATCACAACAGCTCAACAGAACACAGTACATGTATAACTGAACAAATACACAGAAATACTTGGACCCAAAGC
Source organism: Garcialebias charrua (assembly GCA_038048925.1). Taxonomy (NCBI): domain Eukaryota; kingdom Metazoa; phylum Chordata; class Actinopteri; order Cyprinodontiformes; family Rivulidae; genus Garcialebias; species Garcialebias charrua. Next base: position 35,691 of record JBBPBX010027036.1, read on the forward strand.
AGAACCAAACACAGGGTCGTTACACTACCCCCCCACTACTGAGTCCCTCGCCCACGAGGGGACAAACAAAGTCATCGAACCGTCTTGGAGCCCTCCTCGTCTTGTCGTGGGCGAGCTCCCAGCAGAGCGCTCCCGACTCTGCGGCTGGGACCTCATTCGACGGCAGTGATAAAACTTCTGGGGACGTTGGCGGACACACCCGAGACCCCGACCATTGGCCTTCTGGGGGCTGCGGTGCATAGGGGGCCAACCTGTCCCTGTGCAGAGCTACTCTTCTCCTGTTTTGGGGCATCTGCACTCTGTAGACCACCTCCCCCAGGCGCTCCAACACTCTGCAGGGACCCACCCACTGACTGACCAGTCTCGGGCACCGTCCCTTCTTCCTACGAGGGTTGTGCACCCAGACCAGCTCTCCTGGAGTAAAGTGTCGGCCCATCGCTCTTGCATCATAGTTCAGTTTCTGGCGCATGCCCGCTTGCTCCTGTTGCCTCAGGGCAATTGCATGGGCTGTCTCTAACCTGTCTGAGCATGGTAGGGGGCCCATGATGTCCACGGCCACTCGCTCCATCGGGGCTCCTAAAACAAACTGTTGTAGGCGGGTGTGAGACCGACCTGTCGACCCCTTCCGTGCTGTACAGAAGTCACAACGGCGGCAGAAGTTCTCCACATCCCTCCTGTACTGGCCCCAGTAAAACCCCTGTCGGAGGCGGCGTAGAGTCTTTGTAACGCCAAAATGTCCAGACCCAGACGCTCCATGCACGCCCTGCAGGACTACGTCTTTCAGGCCTTTTGGGACTACAGTCTGCCACCGCTCCTCACCCGTGGAGGGGTCCTTCCATGACCTCTGTAGCACCCCGTCTTCCAGACGCAGAGCCTCAAACTTGGACCACAACCTTTTAGTTGCCCGCGAGAGCCCAGAAACCTCCTCCCACGGTGGCTTCAGTTGTCTCTCCACCCACTGCAACACAGGCTGGATATCGGGGTCCTGTTCCTGTTGGTGCCTCCAGCTGTCTGTGCCGACCACCTGCAACCCTCTGCAGATTACCGAGTCACTCTGCTGGGATCGGGCCCCCACGCCATTAGCATCCATCTCGAGGATGAAAGGGAGGGAGGGGTCTGCAGGAGCGAGGACTGGGGACTCAGTCAGAGTTTGCCGCAGACGGCCAGACGCTCCCTGGCACTGTTCAGTCCACACATAGTCTCGGTTCTTCTGGGGCACCCACACTGGGGGCATAGGACTCGCAGGTGCGGGGGCCATGGTGGCAGCAATCTGGCTGGGCTGAGGGGAGGTGTGTTTGACAGCTGCGACCTGAGGTTCCATGTAGCGGGCCATAGGACCCATAAGAGCGTGATCAGGAGCTGTGGGTAACAGTGGAATGAGAGGGCCCTCCTTAAAACTCCATGTCCCCACACCTAAATCCAACTGGCACCCCGCAGCCCTTAAAAAGTCCAGCCCCAATATGCACATGTCCTGCACATCTGCTACCCACACAGGGTGGGTGATAGATCGGCCACCCACATTAACAGTCATTGTCCCCCTCCCCTTCATAGGTGCCATGACCCCAGTGACTGTGCGCAGCTGCACTGTGGTGGGTTGGATCCGAGTCCAGTCTGGTACCACATCAGGCCTCACTAGCGTTACCGTGGAGCCAGTGTCAATCAGGGCCGTGCATGGGATCCCTTCCACAGAGACTGGGACATAACAAAAGTCCCCAACACATGTGCGTCCAACCACCACAACCCTGGTTGCTTGGTCTGGGGCTGAGTCCGTTTCAAAGGAATTCTGGGCTCGGGCCCCCTGTTCGAGCTGTCGGCCCCCGCCCACTGGCGATGAAGGTGTGGAGGTTACAGTAGGGATCTGCGATTCCTCCCTCCCGCAGACCCCGTGTCGTTTCCCTGCATCTTGACTGTTTTAGGACACC